>JAOWBL010000004.1:6127630-6138666 GCA_028564865.1 Zenarchopterus dispar | reverse complement strand
ACACACACACACACACACACACACACACACACACACACACACACACACACACACACACACACACACACACACAAAGGTAAATGATAGTGTGCATCTGATCTCAATGCATTAGCTAGACAAAAACACAATTAAGAATGAATAAACTACTAAATGTGCACCTGCACTGCTATCACACTACAAGTCAAACTGCTACAACACAACATTGTGCCAATATGAGAGGATTAAAGTAATGCCTCCCATACAAAATAGGTTTTTACATGTTCTGCAGACAGACGGCTCTCCCATTTGGACGCTCATTTTCGTAATTACTCATGGAAGTCATAAATTGGCCTTTAGGCAACTTGTCTAGAAAGTGCAAAACAAATAGCAAGAAATGTTAAATGGTAGCCACTCTGTGCAACAGAAAAAAAAAATGGAAGGACACACAGAAAGATGTGAATTCATTAAGGTGAAGGACTTTTAGCATCCAGAATCATTAAGTAACAGAGGACTATGCTCCTGAGTGGTTTCAGAATTAGCTGTTGACTTCAGATGCAGTGATAACCCAGAAAAAAATAAAAAATACATTTTCAGAAGATTAACCTGGCCAGCATTACCCATTTATATCAGAAGAAGAAGAATTATATTCAAAACTTTTTCTCTGGTGCAGAATGTACCGAACCAATCAAAACAGGGTTGGGCTAATTGAAGTGATACAAATATGAGAGTGTGGTAGCGTTCCCTCACTGATTCTTCTGTGCCCAACAATGTTTGACATATTATTTATTTTAACCTTTGATTGCTTTATATCATTGATAGTGATTAGGGGCGATGGGGAGGGAGGGGGCAGATTGTGGGACTGATTTTGTTTTTACTGTTAAAGCACTTTGTGCTACATTTTATTGTACGAAAAGTGCTATATAAGTAAAGTTTGATTTGATTTGAAATGGACTCATCCCACAGGACATTTAACTCAATAAGCCCGGAAAACAATATATAGTATAACAAGCATCTTCTGTTCATAGTCAAGGATTAACTGTCTCACACTCCACCATCAAATCCCCCATCCTCCAAAGATTCACTAACTTACCTGTTAAAACTACTTAAAACAAACAAAGACAAAGACAGTGTGTCAGATTTGAAGGTGCTTCCTTTTATGTTCGACCTTAAGTTCATGATGAACTTCTGACTATGTGCCAGTGTCAGGTCTGAAAAATTTAGTAAGATTTGAAACTGGAGGACGCAGCGTTGGACCTTTGTTCATAAAATAGTGATTCTCTTAGTCTGTTAAAATGTCATATTAGCATATTAATGTCAATATTAGCATCAGCACGGATGAGTTTCATCATAACGCAGTAATGAGGCAACTCCTGGGAGCTAGTTAAGGCAGGCAGTGTGGAGTAACGTGTTATTCTCCGGATGGTTCATTCAAATCACTCCATCTTGTTTGTTGTTTTCTTGTTTTTTGAAGCGTCAAACGATGCTTGTCTCTTGCCCACCAAGCTTGCTCATTTTTTAAACAGTATGTTTCTTTAGTGATGCTGCTAATGTTTGTCATCAGTTTATGGTGACTGTTGCCATGGCCACGCATAACAGTCTCACATGAAATTGTACCAATTCCACTCTTCATTTATGTTATCTTTATAGTCGACATTTTAAATCTACACTTTATTTGTTGGTGCTTTGGGGGTTTCATTTATATTAACCTCCCCCAAAGTCTTGATATATGCCTCACAAGTTGGGATTCATTTTATTTTGTAGCCTGGATGCTTAAACTCAGTTGTGTTTATAGCTTTAATAAAGCATTGAGCTGTCTAACTGAATTATCATGACGTTCACAACTTAAAGGTAGGATGAATGATTTCTCTCCTGTCCTCTCCAGGAAAAAAACGCCCCATCATGTATTCCTAAGCCTCTCCATTATTTCACAACCACAAGTGTAAGTAGGAGCCCTTCCCCATGAGTGATTGGCTGGTGTAGATATAGTTTTTGGGGGGCAGGCTTCCCCAACTCTGCTTGTATCCAGTTTATGGATCCATGGTCACATATGAAACTCAGTTGTTTTTTTTGTTTTTTGTTTTGTTTTTAACGTGCACCGCTGAGCAGAGCAGCTAATGGGTGGTGAGGCGCTATCCAGCAAATGTCACAAAAAAGGGTATTCAGCTAGAAATCTGAAAGAATCAGAAGGTCAAGGCAACAAGCAACAGCTGTGCTAGTTTTTTTTTTAACCTGTTAATCTTTTGTTATTGTTTTATTTGTTTTATTGTCTTTATTGTCTTACCAACAGATTTTAATCTAATGTGTGTGGCAGACATAAAAAGACTCTTCTAACTCTGAATATTTTTTTTAATTCTGGGGATGTTTATGCCACTTTGAAAAATGTGTCTTTCCACAGTGGTTCTGACTAATGTTCAGTCACTCTGGAATAAAGTGGATGAGCGTCAAGCCAACATCAACTTTCTGATGGCATCTAAAAGCTCCTGTCTTTTTGCCCCCCCCAAGTTTCTGCTGGTACAGATTTATCACCTTAGAAAACAAAAAGTATAGTGATGAAGATTTATGAAGAACTAATAAAGACTATCATCATCTTTTAGAATAATCACAATCTTACATTCAATTATACCCTTCATCTACTCATCAGATGTACTAACAGTGGGCTCTCAAGCGATATCCGGAAATATTTTACAGCTGATAATTTACTTTGCATTGTATGAATAATTACCATTGTGACCATATTACTCTTCAATCAAACTTCATATTCATCTGTATCAGTAAAGCAGGAATAGAAGCAAGAGTAGACCAGCAGGCCAGTGGTCATAAGCCAGTTAAAAATGGAGTCTAGTGGTGGGATAAAAGCTGCAAAACCACAATTCAAAAAGACACTTCGAAAAAGTTTTCTTACTTTGACAACTCTGCTTTGCTGTCTTGTTCAAGGCTGCTGCAACATCTTATCTGTGTACACTGAGGTGATTTGCAAAGAGCTGAATAAATGTCAAAAAAGACCTTTCTCTTTCTTTTTGTTTTTGTTTGTTTGTACTTTTCTTTTTCTTTTTTGTTTTTCATTCCAAAACAATTTCAGATAAATGTGGTAGAATGATAATAAACAGTATTTTTCCTTTTTTTTTAAATAAAAAGAATATAGTGAAAAAGAAAAAAGTGTAAAAGTTGTATAATGAAATGGTCTCACCTTTCTTTATATAATATAAACTATCTATGCATACGTACAGATTTGACTGCCTTTGTGCTTTTGTTCATATGTCAATATGGCAGCCAAAATCTGACAGGACACGACTGAAAGGTAAAATATGGTCAGTTTGTACACATGGGGAACAAATTGCTATGTCCTCAAAAAAGCAATTTGAGGGGTGAGACTGTTAGGCTTGCTGGGGATTAGGGGGTATTAGTAACAACCTCTGTAAGCAGAACTGGATAAACCTTCTATGACACCCATAGATTCACTAAAAAAACAGTCTGAAGCCTGGGAAGACAAAAGTGTTAACAATCAGGATAGATGATAAGAGGGGAGGTCATACGAGATCCAACACATGAGGAATAACATAAAAGAGAAAATTAGATATTAATAACACAGAATTTAATAAATTACAGAGATTTAAAAACGCTCTATGGAGTATTACCACTTCTGACAACCTGGGAGCAAAATTTCACAAGGAGGTTTATGTGCCAGCTTCTGTGTTAGAGATGACTCCGATGACACGAGACACAATGAAGTGCGCCTCTAGTGGGACTAAGTGGTATGACAGGACGAACCGGGCAGTCCCCTCTTCTTAGCACACCATTGGTAATGGCTCTTGGCTCAATACAGCAGATCTACACTCAGTGGTGAGTGTCTAATCCCTATTTTGTTAAAAGTTGAATTACTTCATGGCTTTAGGGGAAACAAACAGACAATCAAGATAAATTTAGAAAAGCCAGAAGATGAACAAAACAAAAAGCCTGAAACCACTGGTGCCGCTGTCGGTTTGAGTCTCTGCCAGGGTTTTTCTGTGCAGACTAAAAAATAAAAATAAAAACAAAGAAAAGAAACAGTCTAAAAACATGTGTGAGGGTAATTTGGGGCTTGGTGGAAGCTGGTGGGTTAACCAGAATAACAGAATTTAGAAAAGAAACTGAATGTATGGTTAAACTTATTTTATTGTGGAGCTTAGAGAGAGAGTTAGGATACAACTGTGATGGTGAAGGTTAGGGCAGATCTTTGTGCTTGCTCCCGAGAAACTCCAGAGAAACACACACACACACACACACACTGAGAGAAAGAGAGAGAGAGAGCGAGAGAGAGAGAGAGAGAGAGAGAGAGCGAGAGAGAGAGCGTGCCTGCTCAAATGGTCCAGCTGATTAACATTTAAAAGCCAATGTAATTCCCGCTGTGTAAATTCTTTAACAAATGTCTCACCCCGCATGTTTTCGATTTTATTACTTTTATTCTAAGGAAAAATCCTTTTGGGGCTTTTTTCTTTTTTATTCCCACGTCTAATCAGGACCAAGGACAGAGCTAGTGCGCCTGAGCGCTGCGTCAAGACGCTTTTTCACTGTTGGAGAGCAGAGACGCACTGAGCAAATCTCAGAGCAGCTCGACAACCTGATGATCGGCTCTCTACCCTACAAGCAATATATATTTTTTGTTTTTATTTTCCTTTTTTGGCAAATTAAAAAAAATCTTTTAAGTGTTTTTCTGTTTTTGGGTGTCTAGCCAGCATAGATTCTGGCGCGTAAACCTACAAAGACAATAATTTGATTTTCCCAAAGCGCGGTTTTGTTGGCTCAGGGGATGACTTTGCTAATCATCTTTGGGAATTAAAGGTAAAATGTCTGGAGAATTAACCGACCCTAAAGACGAAGGATCGGCAGGGATTCATCCTGCATCCCTCAACTCCAGCTGTTTTCTCAACATCACCAACTGCTCTCAGGGTGACTTTCACATGTCAGACTTTGGTAAAACTGATTTTGTTGGAGACGGCGCCGCTGTTGTGAGGATTACCATCTCGGTTATTTATTCTCTGGTTTGCGCCCTGGGTCTAGTTGGGAACTTATTGGTGCTGTATCTTATGAAGTCTAAACAGGTGTGGAGAAAATCTTCTATCAACCTCTTCGTAACTAGTTTGGCTGTGACTGACTTCCAGTTTGTCCTCACTTTGCCCTTCTGGGCGGTGGAAAACGCGTTGGATTTCACCTGGCCTTTCGGCAAAGCCATGTGTAAGATTGTTTCCTATGTGACAGCCATGAACATGTACGCAAGTGTGTTTTTCCTGACGGCTATGAGCGTGGCGAGGTACTGGTCCCTCGCCTCCGCGCTCAAAGGCAGGCGGAGGCGGACGCACTGCTGCTCCGCGCGCTTCATATCGATTTTCATCTGGTTTGCCGCCGTCTCTGCCGCTCTGCCCAACGCAGTTTTCTCAACAACCGCAACTGTCTCCGGCGAGGACCTGTGCCTCGTCAAATTCCCCGAAACCAACGGAACTGCGCAGTTTTGGCTGGGACTTTACCACTCGCAGAAAGTGCTGCTGGGTTTTGTCGTGCCACTGGGAATCATTTCAGTCTGTTACCTGCTCCTTCTGCGCTTCGTCACCTCCAATAACGTTAATACCTCCAGCGCCAAAAGACGCGCAAAGGTCACCAGGTCTGTCACCATCGTAGTTTTGTCATTTTTTCTCTGCTGGCTGCCCAACCAGGCGCTGACAGCCTGGGGCATCCTCATCAAACTCAACGTGGTTCATTTCAGTTACGAGTATTACACCATGCAGGTGTATGTGTTCCCTGTTTCCGTGTGCCTGGCGCACTCCAACAGCTGTCTGAATCCCATCCTGTACTGCCTGATGCGGAGGGAGTTCCGAAAAGCGCTCAAGAATCTGTTCTGGCGCCTGGCCTCTCCAACCCTGACCACTTTAAGACCGATCACAGCCTCCACAAAGCCGGAGGTGGATGAACAGGGACAGATGCTGGTGCCCAGCAATGCGCCAGCGACGCCCGCCGTGGTGTTCTTCCCCCCGGGGACGGTGATTTACAATGACCGGCGAGATCTGCCGCAAAACAGCACGTAGTCCTGTGTGACAGGGACACTTTTAATCCGATGTGATCGCTGTATTCATATGCATTTATGTTAATCGCAGCAGTTCTTCACCCGCATGCTGCCAGAAAGCTCAGAGGCTCAAGTTGGAGCTGAATGTTCACAGAGGATAAAAAAAAGAGACAAAGTTCACAATCATTGAAGTCTCCCGCAAGTTTTCTTACAAATACAGTTCAGAGCATCTCACTGCTGTACATAAGATGAGAACAGTTTTGAATGTGCTTGTTCAAAAGTGTCAAAATGTTTCATGTGCAAGTAAAGTGCATCAAAAACACTGTGAGACACCTCACTGGTCCTTTTTGCTCAGTGTCAATCAGTCACCATTCAGGCACAGCAGCAATCACTGAATAAATGAGTGAAATGAGCTGATCAAACACTAAATATAAAAGACTGGCACAAAACGGATTAGTCATTTGATTAACTCAAAGTTAATTAGAGAGAGGGAAAAAACCATTGGAACTTGAATAAAACTGATAATTTTTCCCCACTTCTGTTTTCAACATACAGTTATAATATTAATATTTAAATCCCCTTTTTGCCTCTAACATAAAAAATGCAGAACTGCATCTCTACATCTCAACACAGGAATGTCTTATAAGCAGGCTCATTTACAAATAAATCAATTTTATATTCAAATTTGCATTTTTTTTGGATTTTTCTGTTTCTTCTTCCCAGGAGTGGACAGCCCAGCAAATCTACCCCAAGGCTAATTATAAGGCATTCGAAAATAAAATCTGGTTGTTTTTTAAAGCAGAGAAAAGAGAAGAGCATTTTTGAAATGATACAAGAAGTTACAGATGGCCACTTTAGACGCCAAGCACCAAATCTGCAGTAAGTGCTGCCATGTGTGGGAGACTGGTGGGAACATATTCCTTTTTTTGTTAAAATTGTTCACATCTATTTGCCAAAAATGCATCAATGACTTCTCATGGCCCAGAGCCAACTGCATTAACATCATTCAAACACTGATTGTAGATGCCAGGTTCATCTCCTCTTGACTCATTTATTCAATAAAACCTCAATGCAAGATGTTTTTTTTTTTTTTTTTTTAATATGTGATGGTAATAGATGTTTTAGCTGTCCTGATTTAACAAAACCCCCAGCACTAATTTAAATTTTCTCACAATTTCAGAAGTGAATCTGCAGAACTGAAACTCTTCAGGCTAATGGTCTGTCAGTCTTCTCCTTCTGTCTCTAAGCTTTAAGTGCCTGATGAGACAAAACTGTGACAAAGCCAAATGGAAATACTCGGATGAGAGTTGTTTAAGATGAAGACACATTAGTGCAAACTTGCTTTCATAAAAGCCCCCTGAAATAAACACCTTGTGGATTATGTAATTAAAGAACTAAAAGCAAAATGGCATTTTTTTTTCTTTTGCACATGGGAACATGCTAATCTAATTAGAGATAAATGGCTAATAGGCAGGACCTGGTTATTAAATTAGTACACCAAAGAGAGATATGTTATGTGCACCCAGCGCAGTCGGTTCAAACAGGCATGGAGAGTATTTCATTTGTTTGTAAAAATGTCCCCTCATAGGCAGAAAATTATGATGAAGAAAAATCATGATTTGAAATTCAGATGCAACAGCAAATGTTCCTGAAGAGATTAACAAATGTCATCATTATCTCCCACAATGCAGAGAACTCCCTGATATACTGAGATGGTCTAGAAAGACATTTTCTTTGCTTTGTTCTGTAACACAAGTCCACCTTTCAATCAAATTTGTCAGAAAAACAGATAAATGCTGATAATCCCCTACAACCTGTGAAGTCTTGCAGAAACATGGTGGTGTGAGATACTGCAGCTGTCAGTGTCAGTGCTGCAGAATCACGCATTGACAGAAGTGATGACAAGCTTTGAAATGCAAGCAAGCTACTCATCTGTCTCCTTTCAAAGCCCAGAGGGCAGAGACAGAGATACTGTATAACAAGGGGCACTGAAAGCCAGTAGAAAATTTGAACACTGAAAATCCAGGCCAACCACACTGAAACGCTGCTGATGTGTTTCAAGAGGAATATGCAAAATTAATTTAATCCAAAATCATCCCAAAAACATCAGATGAACAACAACCACACAGATATAAAACTTATAATATATTACAGCTCCAATATTGATCCAACAAAAGTCACACCAAAAAGAAGAAGAAGAAGAAAAAAACAGTTGATCAATACTAAGTACCCCCTCCTCAGCATTTAAGAGGCTAAGTTACAGCCAGGTGCTGCTGATCATCAGTGCTTGATTTTTATAAAAGATTTTTTTTTTTCTGGGCAGTTTGATGGTCTGAAGTATTTAGATGTGTTAACACAATGCCAAGAGGGAAAGACATAAACAATGGTCTTAGAAAACAATTGTTTCTTGAAGACTTGTTTCATTGTCCTGTGTATCAATCTGCAAAGAGTTATAAAACCATTTCCAAACAATTCTGAATTCAGTGTCATAAAATATGAAGGGTGGGTGTGACTGGAGGTGAGATCAAAGCTCCGATGTCTCCAATTATCACTGGCACAACTATTGCTTCTTTTATCTATTGCTTCTCTGTGGAGCTTTTCAATTGCAGTAATGTCTGGTTACTCAGCTCTACTTATTAGCCTTGATTTCGGAATCCCAAACCTTTTTATATATTTTTTACATTACATCATAGCACCCTTTGAGGTGCTTCACATTTTGATTTTAAGACTTTCAGCTTTCTTTTGGCCCCATTTTAAAATCTAGCAATAATTCAGTTGGTCTTCATTTGAAAAATGTATCTGTTGGATCAACAGCTCAAGTAATCCCAAACTTTTGCTTGGTGCGCCCTTCTCTCCTTTTGTTAAAAGCTGTTATAAGTGAACTGCAGAGTAACATTTTTAAATTAATATTATTAATATCTTTTGTGGGAATTGTTAAATTAATCTTTGACTATGAAATAAAACGTTTGGCCTTGACTTTGATACTCCTTCACGTGACTTGGACAACTTTGAGTTTCCAGCTGCATCATAACAAATGAATAAGAGGAAGTGAGACACACACTGCAGTTCGTTCACAGGACAGTAAAGTAATAAATCTGATAAATAAATAATTTACAGATTGTTTGATTTTCTAAAACCTCATGTAAACAGAACTCGGGCTTTTTAGGGTTTGCACAGCAAGACATGTTGAACTGATCCCTGCCTGTTTTGAACCCTTGGTGGTTCATAAGAAATAAGAGGGTAAGTAGCAGCTAGGTTCTGCTAATCATCAGCTCTTGATGACACAATCATCATCAGGTGTCCTCTATAAAAGCTGACATTTTGGCATTTTGCTGGTCTGGAGCATTCAGATGTGTGTTAACAGCAAGGAGGAGAGACCTTCATCAATGATCTTTGAAGAGCATCTACTGATGACTATCAATCTGGGGAGGGTTATAATGATATCCTGGCATCATTTTTAGTCCAGCGTTTTACTGTGAGAAAGAATATTCAGATATTGAGGGGAAAAAAATGAAAAATAAGGTTTTGCTCGTATTTCCTCGAGTGGATGTTTACGTCAAGGTCAGACTGTGGAAATAAAGTGAAATCAACCAGGAGCTACACCTCAGACTCTCTAAGCTTTAGTTAGTTTGCTACAAGTTAAATTTCGTGACAGTGCAATTTAAAAAAAGACTGAACAAGCAGGGGTCGTTTAAAAGGGTTGCCAGGAGAAATCCTCTTCTTTTGTAAAGATAATGTGGTTGTTCAGCTCATGTTTGTAAAGTTGCATCTGAGCAAACCAAAAGATTTCTGGAACAATTTCCTTTGTGGAGACAAGAACAAAGTGGAAATGTTCAGGAACACTGCACAGTTCCACAGCATTTAAGTAAAAACGCTGCAGTTATTGAGTCAGTCATCAAATATTCAGTATACTGCATTCTAAATACTTTATTGATTAAAACTGGGCCATTTAAAAAAAAGCAGTTTTAATCAATCTCCTAATACAGGATAAATGACAAATCTTATTGTGTTATCAGCTTAAGCACATTGTGTTTGTTTATTCTTGAGGCTTAGAAGAAGATATGGTCACATTTTATGGAAAATTAATGAAGAAAACCAGTTAATTCTTAGACTTTCACAATTTTCCTTTTTTTTAAACTTTATTTTGTTTTTGTTTTAATTTTAGAAATTTTCTCAATTAACCTTCAGTAGAAGAGCAGCCTAGCTGGACAAAAACAAGTGTCTGTCTTTCAAAATTGGAGGATTTTAGGTTTTCAAATGAGTCTGAAGAGAGGCTGTCTTTATTCAGCAGAAAAATGTGAAAACAGCATTTTTAAATTCAAACTCTCACTGTGCCTCATGCAACAAAGTCAACCTCAGTCAAAGTTCAAGTCTGTGTGCAAGGAGGCCGAAAGGTGTCCTCTGGACTTTGATTGTACTGCTGAAAAGTCACACCTGTTCATCAAAATGACACTTTTGAAATTTTTATATAAAAACATCTCTTCAAATCTTGAAGGATACATTGTTATCAAAAAAAAATAAAATAAAATGTGAATCCTGTTCTTTAGAGCTGGTACTTCAGACCACTATCAACTCAACAAATGTCTGAGTTGGCCATTGCCCCAACCTTTAAAGATAAAAAAATAAATAAGTAATGCACATCAAAACAAAAGGAGTAAAACCACAAATAAAAAAAATACACATATAAAGACAGAATGTCTAAATCCTGAACTGAAGGTCAGTATGTAAAAATATGCAGGAAACTTCCTATTACATGCACCATTAACAGCAGAACTAGAAGGCACTTTTACATGAAAAACAATCCAACAAACTTCAAACATTTTTGAAATGTTCCCTCAATAAGGTAAGAAGCCACAATGGGATTTGTAAGTCCACTTCCTGGTCCTTACATTACTTCATCATTTCTCTCTGAAGTGTTTTATTATTATTATTATTATTATTTTTTTAAAATAAAAAATAAGAGAAGTAACAACTCTCATAGTATACAGATTTACCATAGTGCAGCTGGTCACATCAATAAAAC
>JAOWBL010000004.1:6103806-6123497 GCA_028564865.1 Zenarchopterus dispar | reverse complement strand
TGAATTCACATCCATACAAATAAACAAAGCAAAGAGTCACTTAGATGCTTTGTAATCAAGAGCGGTTGAATGATTGCAGGAAAAACTGGCTTAGATAAAGAGTCATTGTGTGTGTGTGTGTGTGTGTGTGTGTATAAGTCTACAGAGTTGTATAAAGTTCCACTTAAAGTCCATTTACTTTCTGCAGACTAAAAACATGACCTTGCTCTTCCACTTGAAAGGAATTTGTCTTTTTTTTGTTTTTGTTTTTTTTTCTCTCACTCTGCGCTTATCCCTTTAAAGCACCTGAAAAATGTATAAAAAAAAATTAGAGATAAGAGTTAACCAAAAATGTGAAATGTTCCATACATTGTCCACTCGAAGCTTTCAGATATTTGATAGCTGCATTTATGGTTTTACAAAAACATGGTGGATGGGAGGAGAAAGTCAGTCTGTTGTTAATGGATAGTTGTCAGACAAAGCTTTTGCTTGCACTGTTAATTTGAACATTGCTGATAAAAACCAGTTAAACTAGCTGCTAAAGTCACACCAGTGTGACAAAACAACCAGTTTACACAGTAGCCTCATAAGAACAAATAAAACCTCATCAAACCTCTACAACATTTTTCAAACTTATAGTCACAATCCTTGAAAGTTTAATGTGAACTGAACTATCAACAAAATAAACTGTTTTTCCGACTTTTCTTCAAAAAGTGCTACACAATATTCTGATAAGGTAACTTATAAGTACAACTATTTGAACTCTTCAATAAACATGTGGACCTCAGTTTTCACACATTTGAGAATCTAGACATTTAAATATTTGGATGAACTTTAATGTCCAGCAGGTTCATCCTGGCGGCGCAGATTAAAGCCGGAGAACGTAGAAAAGACAACAGTCGGACGCCTTCACAAGCACCACGACCCCCAGACCTGACCACGTAACGATGAGTAAGTCCTCTCGGACACTTTCAAAGAGAATCCATCATCAGAATTGACTGTTTTTTACTCTTTTACATAGCACAACAAACTTAAACTCAAACTTGGATGGGAATTTCAAGTCCATAGGTGTGTGTTTCCAAAATCTGGGTATTGTATTTTCTCTAAAACATTTAGCAAATTCTCATGAAGAAATAAAAACCAAAAAGCACCTTGGTGGTCTACACCTTCGTGAAATAAAGTAAAAAACATGGTGAGAGTCAGTTGAGGAGATGAAGGTAGGGCGTCTTATCTACATCAGTCACTGAGGTATTTACATGATTATGGAATGAAACTACACAGAAGCCAAAAACTGTTTCAAACAAGTCAATATTGTTTCATATTGATAAGAAGTAACACTGAATCGCAACTAAGACACGCCAGCTTAAAATCACATTAACGTTCAGAGGCTTAGCTTTGACTATTTTTGATTATAACTGACTACCTCTGAGTGCTGCAACATCGACTTAAACGTGAACCTGCAGCTTCATCACCAGTGTAAATGTTTGCTTATCACTGCTGCAGCTATTAAAGAATAAAAGTTTCACCATTTCTGCATCAGTCTTCAAAGATGGAAAGGGTTGCAAAGTCCTGCTTCTTTATAAACGAAGTAACGTAATATGTTGCTTCAAATCAAGCCAACTAAACTAACTAATGAGAGAAATGTCTGTGCTCCAAACATAAGATAGATAAGATTTAATAACTGTTATAAATGCTGTCTATGAGGGAAGAAAAAGGCACATCAATTAATCCACAAGATGAAAAGTCATAGCTCATTCACTGGGGCCGAGCAGCTTTGTGCTCCTCAAGTACACTATATTTAAATTTCACTGTTAATTAGCTGATATTTCTAACTGTCTAAACGCTTCTCTAGAAACAAACTAAACATTAAGTGCATTAACAGACGTTAGTTTGCCTTTACAATATAATAACCACCAATGAAACAGTAGCAATAACACAGATAATGCAATGCTTTTATCTCCCTGATGGTCACCAGTGGGGACCTGACTTAACATGATGAAATATATTAGATCTCTGAAAGACCATTTATAAGAGAAGGCAATTTCAAAAGAGAGCTAAAATGAAAATGGTAATGTTGCACTTGAAGAAATATTACATTACATTACAGGTGCCAGCTTGGTCTTTCTCCTAAAAGTTGATTTTTATAAAGTTTCTGGTTTATGTGTGTCATGTCAGGTTGTTCCAACAACACATTTGACCGCGATGATGGTTTGAGCTCAGACTGATACGTGACGGATACTTCCTGAGCAGCAATAAAACCTGTTATAAGATATTCTGATTTGTCATTACTCGCAGAGGCTAAGTGATAACTAAAACTCACTCCTCAAAAATAATTTACACTAGTTTATTTGGAGAGCAGACATATCTGGTAACATGACTTCCCTGGATGTTGGTAAAGCACATTAAAATGGTGTTCAATTAAACGTTT
This sequence comes from Zenarchopterus dispar, assembly GCA_028564865.1. NCBI lineage: Eukaryota > Metazoa > Chordata > Actinopteri > Beloniformes > Zenarchopteridae > Zenarchopterus > Zenarchopterus dispar. The sequence continues at coordinate 6,121,090 of JAOWBL010000004.1, read as the reverse complement.
ATGTAGGGAAAGGTCATTAATAAAGGATTTATGAAGACTAATGTCAGTAGAAGTTTAATTGTAGAGGTAGTAGATGTTATATAATTTTCTTATTTGCATGCTGCATCATTGAGGAGATGGCTCCAGAGGTTGAACCAAGCGAACAGATGACAGTGGTGACTAGACTCCAGATGGGACTGAACTCAAAGCTCGCTGTCGAAAAAAGGACCTATTACCACGTCTCTGAAGGACAATCGGACTGGGGCGGGAGGACATTTCATAATAAAAACAGATTTTTCATCAGTTATATCACAGGATCAGGGCCAGCCCTGGGAGTCTGATGGCCTTAAAGAAGATTTTGTTTGTGGCCTTAATAAACACTCCAAGCACAAATACCAAATCACAGACACCACTTATGGCTAAATGAACAGACACACATAATAAAGACAAATGAATTATCAGAAAATCGCTTGCTTTAGTTGGATATTTAAAAAATATTATATAAATTAACCTTCAGAAAGAGTTTTGTGGAACATGGTCTTGTGTTAAGTAAATTGAAGCTTTTGATCATGTGGCCCCCCTAGCAGCTGTGGCCCTGAACAATCTGATAGAGTATTTATGCCAGTAACCGGTGCTGCACAGCTTTCTTTTATATATATTTTAGGCATATTATGTACCTTATTCATCTCTAAATCCAAGACCAGTCGGAAAAGTCCTCAGTCAGAAAGGGGTGGAGTGCCCTCCCCGGGTTGGGGATCAGGTGGAGTTCAAATGTCCCGGGGTCTCGTTCACAAGTGAGGGAAGAATGGAGCAGGAGATCAATAGGCAGATTGGTGCTTTATTGGTCTGTTGTGGTGAAGAAGGAGCTGAGCCAAAAGGCGAAGTTCTCGAATGACCAGTCAGTCTACATTCCTACCCTCGCCTATGGTCACGAGCTGTGGGTAGTGACAGAAAGAACAAGACCATGGATACAAGCGGCAGAAATGTGTTTCCTCTGTAAGGTGTCCGGGCTGTCCCTTAGAGAGTGAGAAACATGGTCATCTGGGTGATGAGGCACCAGATGATGTGGCTTGAGGGGCATCTGGTGAGGATGCCTCCCTGGTGAAGTTTTCCGAGTATATCCCACTGGGAGGAGACCCCGGGGAACACTCAGGACTCACTGGAGGGACTATGTCTCTCGGCTGGCCTGGGAAAACCCCGGGATTCCCCCAGATGAGCTGGACAAAGTGGCTGGGGAGAAGGAAGTCTGGGTCCCTCTGCTTAGGCTACTGCCCTGCGACCTCATCATGGATAAGCAGAAGCAGATGGATGGATGGATGGATATGTACCTTATTGTATATGTACATGCACATATATATAGAATTTTTGCATGAGTTAGTATTTAGGTTTTTCAAAAACAAGAGTCGACACAGAAACCACGAGAACACATTAAGTTGTTCTAGGGGGGCTTTTACAGCTCTCCCATAAACACCTTTTGAATGAAGATGCGTAAGCCGGAAGTACGCATCTCTGTGTGTACTTCTGGAAGTACGTCATACATGTGGAGCACGGCTGCAGCCGAATGAACACAGCTACTACAACCACTAGATATCCTCCTCCTTCTTCCTCTTCGAAGGTGCAGTCTTCTCGTTATGATTGCCATCTAGAAAATTACAAACATTTCCACAAATATTCCAGCATATGAAACCATCAAGACACAGATGTTTGGAGATATTGGACAGCTGCCACTTATATAGCCAGACAAAATCTACCGAAAGCTGTAGGATCTTTGGACCCAATGAGTTGAGATCGTTGTGAGCCGCACATAGGGGGTCCCGCACAGCCACCTTCCTACAACAATTTTCGTAAGATGTCCATCTGTAGTTTCCGGGGCACCCTTACAGGGATCATATAAACTCTACAGCCAGCATGCAGCAGAAAGTCACCTCATTTTATCAAACATGCATCAAACTGCTTATGCAAATTTAATGTCAGCTGTATAGACTAAAAAGGCTGAAGGAAACTCCACGAATGTCTACGAACCCATCGTTCATCAGAACCTTTGTGACCAAGGCTTATTTCACAGTCAAGTATTGACTGAGTTGGCGGGGTATTTGACATTTAACTGGATGGTTATAGAGCCGATGTATCTTCATAATGTAAGTAAATTTGATCCTTTAACTGAACAGACAAGTCTCTTTAACACTACCCCCTTTGCTTTTAAAACATCATTTAAAACTGTATTTTTAGGCTCCATGACTGCAGTGAAACGTTAAAACTTGTAGGACAAAATTTCATACAGGTAAAATGAAAGTTCTCAAAGCCATTTAAAGGAAATTATAAAGAAACTTTATTTATTTAAACAACACAGTTAAAATTATTTTCAAAGAAGTGTCATTCCACATATCTGATAAAGAGAGCGATGAAGATGCAGCCTAAAAGGGCCATGGCAGAGGCTGAGAGGACCACCACGATCACGCTGCCCGCGGCGTTGACCAGAGCGCCGAGACCCGCGCCCACGATGATCTGAGCCAGCTGGACCATACAGGTGAGCGCTGCACAGTCCATACCAGCGCCTCGAGGGCTTTTATTGCTTCCTTGTAGCTTCAATTGCTCCTGGAAGCACAGCAGGTAGTAATGTCAGTGATTAGTGAAGAGGCAGAGCTGGCAAACGGGGCAGCAATCACAAAAGGAAATCAATGGATTCACCACTGATAAACATGAGGACACAACCTGAAGAAGCTGCTCTGTTGTTAAGGTTATGTTTGAGGAAATCATCACCTTTGAGAAGCTTCAACTTATAAAATGTTGGGTTTTTATTTCTAAAAAAAAAAATCCTTGAAAATTATGACTACCTCTACAATTTTGCTTTTCTATATTGGTCATCCGTATGACTGTCTTTAATAAACATTTCTTTACTCGTTTACTCTGCAGGACGCATTTGGAAGATTCATCCATCAGATGAGTGTCCTGTGTTATCAAATAGAAATTGTAATGTCCACTAGTTTTTATTTATTAATAGCTATAAATATCACACATCTGAAAGCAAGGAGCTTGTTTTGCATCGCAAAATCTGCAGAGTCTGCAGCAAGAATCTAACAAAAATGGCCTTCAACAGGAGTTGACTCCTTTTTAAATTTATGTAACTTGCACAAACTGTTGCAGGTGATGTTTATTCAAGAACTCTGAGAATTATTACAAGAGATAATTTCATGGCCAAATCTGAATGTATCCATTGTTTTACAACCAGAAGTCAATTGGATCAGTGCAGGAGGAAGAATGAAAGGAATCCATGCTGAGAGAGTTTTTGCACACTAAAGAAACATCCTGAGCTAAATGGCAGACTCCAAAAGAAAAAAGATATTCTCATTATAGGTGCTCTCTGGCTAGGCTGAACATTTTCTAATTAAAAATATCTCAGCTGTGAAAAACATAGGGAGCCCAGTACCTCTTCTTCACACTGATATTCTGCTATCAGGTTGAACGGGATTGTGTAGAGCGTGCTGGACATGACTCCGAACACGCTGCAGAGGATGAGCGTGGTGATGACATTTGGGAAGAGTCCAATCAGGCTGGTGCCCATCCCAAACACAAAGTAACCCATAAAGTATAATCCCTTCAGGCCGATGTATGGCAGGAGGAAGCGCTGCACATCTGAAAACACACAAACACATGCGTCATGGATTGCTGCAATTACTCAAGAATCAACAAAGCCACATGAGGTGTGTTGATTCGGGGGCGATGGTGGATTATGCCTAATTGCTTCGGCTTTTATGGTCCTCAGTGTGCCTTAGATTTGACACAGCTGATGTGATGTTTGATTGGACAGGCTATCTTTTATTTCTAAGCAGCAATGAAAAAAAAAGGAATTCTGCATAACATAATTTTTTCAGCATCCGTCCTATAAATAGAGCCGATTTCACACTCAGGTCGCAGCAAGGCTTCATTAGTTAGCTGAAGTTGACTTTGAATGAAGTACATTACCACCCTCTACACCCCCCCATCCACCCCGCAGTTGTTATTGTACACAGATATTGCTATCGCAGACCTACTTTTGGACTCAAGTACAAATAAAAGCTCGTGCCTCTGGGAACACATCACTGGCGCACAGCCTGCTAATGAGCGGCTGCAACCTGTAAACCCAATTCAGAGCACGGTGGAAGCAATCTCCAGCCGTTATCTGTTGCCCTTCACAACCTTGTCCAACTATTGTGTGTCAGGATGTTTGTGGATAATGACTGCGGCGATAATAATTGGGGTAAACATACTCAGACTTGGCCACGCAGACACCTAACACAGTCACTTACATGAGTAGAGAGCTGAGGACACCGCATTGATACACAGCCCCCAGCAGCCAATTTCTACTCCCCTCTCGTATGTGGCATAGGCTGTTGAGTTGTGGTCTGCATAAGGATTTCCTTTATACACAATCTGCAAAGTAAATGGATGAGAGTAAAGAGGAGAGCGTTTAATGCATGCCATTCTTCACGAGGGTACACAGCTTTATTAACATAAACATATTGGCCACTTTTTGGAATAAATGTATTCATTCTTTGTTTCTTATCAGGAAATGGCAGCGCACACAAGTCTTATTCCTCATAACAATGCCTACAGTTTGGATGTAACACCAGTGGATCCATGCTTAATGAACCGAGGCATTGAATAAAGTGTCAGGGTGTGATTTGCCTCCTTTGACACTACACAACTTTCATCATTATTGCATGTCATACAACAGATGACAGCCCTCCTTCCTCAGCCACAGTCTGTACAGATTAATGACTTTGAACGCTTGTGCACCTATAAGGTGATGCTCTCCTCATCTTAATGATGCTGCGCTCACTTTTTCACCTAGCCTGGTGTGACATTGACTCATATCCACATTGACTTCATCTTCAAAAATCAGTAATAATAATTTTATTATTATCTAATTGGGTTATTACTTCTTTGACGAATTGTCTTTTAAAAAAGTGCCTTCTCCCAGAGCCCCAGAGTGACATCAAACTTTGCATTTTAACAAAAAGAAAAAAGAAAAGCTAAGATATCTGATTATAGAAGCAAAAATAACAGTGAGTGCAACGTTCCCCAGTTTTATAAATGTTATTTTCTAGGTCTCAATGTTCTCTGGGGGGGAAACTGTAAGCCTGCCAGATCTTTATACATTTTCACTTATTGTTTAGAACCATACTGGTGTCATTTTTCATTGTGCAGTACACTCTCAGATGGATGGATGGATGGATAGATAGATACTTCATGTATCCTGCAAGGGAAATTATCGTGTTTCTGCAGCATATCAATTTACAGTAAAAAGTGGAAATTTAGAATAAAATAAAATTAAAACTACAACATACATATATCAAATCAAACTTTATTTATATAGCACTTTTTGTACAATAAACTGTAGCACAAAGTGCTTTTGCAGTTGTTGTACATAGAAATATACAACAACTGATGAGGTTGTCCAACTGGGAGGAGATCCCAGGGAAGACTCGGGACACGCTGGAGGGACGATGTGTCTCTCCAGCGTGTCTCTCCATCTCATAGGGGATCCCCCCTATGAGATGAATGAAGTGGCTGGGGAGAGGGAAGTCTGGACTTCCTTGCTTATGCTACTGCTTCCCGCAACCTGACCTCAGGTAAGCGGAAGAAGATGGATGGATGTACAATGGAAAAAATAGAAATCTGGGTAAAAAAAATTAATAGAACAATCTAAATTCTGTCAGTGGAAGAAGATACACATTTACACGAGCAGGTGTGATTATCTGTCACATAAGGTGGAATTATTGTGACGTGTTATGGAAAATAGTAGAAATGACTTTCTGAACTGTTTCTTGTGGCAGCGGAGTTGCATAAATCTTTTGGAGAAAGAGGTCTGTTGCCTCGGAACCGAGTCACGAAGGGGGTGGAACGGATTGTCCAAAATGGACAGCAGTTTGTTCAGTGTCCTCCTGTCCCTCCCTGTCCGATGATGTTACCAGCCTTACAGATCAACCTGTCGATTCTGCTGCTGTCTCTGACCCCCGCTCCAACATCTTGCTGCAGATGTTGATGGTGTAAGCTTCCTAAGGAAATAAAGTCTGCTCATCCCCTACTTGTACACAGCGTCGATGTTGCTGCTCCAGTCCAGTCAGTCAGTCAAATACAACACCAGGTACTTGTAGATGTCCACCACATCCATACCCTTGATGGATATGGCTGCATCCCCAGTCTTCTTCCTCCTGAAGTCGACTATCATCTCCTTTGTCTTACTGACGTCCAGGAGGAGGTGATTCCTGTTGGACCACTCCACAAAGCTACTCACCAGAGTCCTGTACTCCAAGTCCTGACCATCTCTGACACACCCCAGGAACGGAGACAGAACTGTCCCCTGTGGTGCTCCTGTGATGCCGACCACCACATAAAACAAGGTGCTCCCCACTTACACAAACTCAAGCTTGTCTGATAGGTAATCAATCACCCAGGAGACAGTAGAGATGCTGACCCCCATGCTGAGCAGCTTCTCCCTCTGCTCAGCAGAAGTGGCTGGATGGTGTTAAAAGCACTGGAGAAGTCAAAGAAGATGACTCTCACTGTGTCTCCAACACCATTCAGGTGTTTGTGAGCTCTCTGCAGCAGCTAGATGACAGAATCATCCACACCCATAAATATAGTCTCAATATCCTTCTAACATTTCATATCTGGGTGAATGAGACACCAGCAGCTGACACAGCACATCTGCTTGGCCCTGTTTAGCAGAATGCAGCTTTGTGCTCTAACCCGCATCATTCTGCCGAGAATCAAAAGAAAACCAGGTCAGAGGAAGTTGGAGGGCTAATCCGGGGTTTTTTAACTATATAGTGAATACTAATGAGAAGAAACACGATGCAGGGTGTCTGCAAATTGGACTGGAAAAGAATAAATGTAGGACTGGCTTTTCATCGGCGAGACCCAAGAAAAAGAAACCGGATGCAAGGCTGGAGTCGAAAGAGATGTCTCATTATCAGTAGCTGGCTTGCTGCGTGTTGTTGCTGTGGTTTCTTGTTTTGAAGTGGCAATAAAGTTGTCCATGCTGTAATTTTGGCTTAGCCTGTTTTGTTGATCAGTAGACATCCTGCAAATGTGCTACCACATACTCAGACAAACATCTGGACGCTCGAGTGGGATTTATGCTGCTGAAACTAGGGGTTGTCTGTGTTGTCTCCTCACAAGCTGTGTAAAGTATCGCGCTAAGAAACTATCACTTCACATTCAGGTGGCTCCAAAGTTTTGTATTGTAAAGTTAGTTGACTAACTCATTTTCTTTTGTCGTTTTGTTTTCGTTCATTCTTTTGTTCTTTTGTCTGTCCTCATCACGTCTGCTGCAGGGTCTCTGTATCTAATCTCGTTAGCCACTCGCTTGCTTGTTGTTCACTTTTCGTTGTTATTTTCACTTGTGTGCAGTGATATTGTGTACTTTGACAACAACATGGCAAAAATAAAATAAATAATTTTTAAAAAAAATCAGCCTGCCAGTTATACTGAGCTAATCTGTGGCCAAAGCTCAATTTATGACTCATATTTACAGCAGTGTGGGATGATACTCAGACTGTAGGGGTCCCCTGACAGCAAAAGGCAAAAACTTTTTCTGTGGGATGCCTTGTGGTGCCTCTGAATTATATTTGGCATGAAAACTGAGTCAAATATTCACCACAAGTGCTGCCACCAGATCTGTCATTGTGGTGATCCAGCTTGTTGGAAACCATGTGTCAAGTCATGTAAAAAAGGTTTATTTGATTTATTGTATTTTCAAACGACCTAGAATACTTGCCTAAACTGAACACAGTAGTTTTATTGCCTAAATTGTTCCAATGACAGAAAACTTTATATGTTAACAAGAGTTAAAATGCAAAGTTAGCCACTAGCCGATATTTTGCTTATCAGTTGGAGTTCAAATGTCAGATTTCTGATGTGAACTTCCATGGTTTCATTCACCACGACCGACCTCCGACCTCCAGCAGGGGTAGATTCTGTCTTCACAACTTTGTTAATAGCAGCTGGTCTCAGAGGGTGAAATCAGCCTCTTTTGATATCTGTCATACAGCTATGAGCCAGCTGCTTTCCACAGACAGAAAGAAACAGCAGGGTGGGAAGTTAGGTGGAGATAAAAACGACAAGACACAGTAATTCCCCTCTAATCTGGGTCTTACATCTCCGTATCCTGCGTGTATGAGCGGCCCCAAATTAAGTGACGTGGCTGTGTTTTGTAAGAGTTTTTGATGTTGGTAGTCAGTTCAGACACCAAAATACATACTCCCCGTTAAATATCAAGCTGCCACCTGTAACATGTAGTTAAGGATGAAAAGTAAGAGCAAAGTGGCATCCTTCCTGGATCTTTCGAAAGTAGCCATTTCCCCTTGCATTCATTCTTTTCGTAAAGCTAATTTCATTTACTGTTTCCTGTAGCATCGTATTTAACATGCAGGCAAGCAATCCTGTCATCTAATTATCTGCAAGAAATGTAATTATATCACGCAATGGCAAATTATTTCTTATTAAGCAAACACATTTTGTTCAGCTGATATTTGTCGTCATATCAAATTAGTGCAGCATAATAGTAATCGTATTACGCAAAGCATGTAAAGTTTAAGTTCTGTAAATGTGTGCATCCATCCAATTATCTTGTCAGCTTATGGATTGTTTAAATCATTCAAACATTGTTGAGCGTCAAGCCCAACCCCTCTGCCACATTTTTTGGTCCAGCCTCGAACTTTATGGAGAAAAACAAAACAAAACAGGGCAACAAACCCATGTTTACAATACACATCTACAAATATTAAAGTAACATTTTGAAATATCTTGTTTGGTCTGAGTGTAAGGCTCAAAAGTGTAAGAAAAAAAAATCAAAACATATTGATTGAGAGCACAGTTAAATCAAATAGGGAAAAGTGGAAAATCTTCACCTAATATCTGTGATGTATGTTGAGAAAAATAACCAAATAAGTGATGGATCTGCAAAGCAGGAAGCTGTACATTGACACCATTTGATCATGAGTTTGAAAGAATTCAGAGGAGATGTCTCCTCAGTGAAAAAGCACTGTTGGGTTCATCACAGTGTAAAATACTTAAACTTATAAATGGATTTTGCTGTCATGATCCAGGGTGTTTAGTTTCATTATTTGTATTTTACTAGGGTCTTTAGTTTTGGTATAATGTTTGTGACCTGCTTCCTGTTTTATCTCGAAAGTCTGCGTCCTTGTGTGTTTAGCATTGACTATAAAAAACAATGAACGAAGCATTAGGTCACATGACCCACTGGTTTCTGAAAGTTTGTTTTGAAGGCCGATCGAGGAACTGTGGAGGTTTAGGTGGTTGGCGCTTGGTGTTTAAATACTTTTTTGACTTCCACTGATCCCATGATCCTGATTGTTTGCACCTGTGTCTCATCAGCCCCTGCCAGTATATATAGTCTCGTCTTTCTGTTCCTCCTTGCTGGCCCATTTGTCTTTCTCTTCCATCTGTTTGTCCATCTGCAGTCATTTAAGTCATCTTTTGGCTTTTCTCTGTTTTCTGTTAAAGCCCTTTGTAATCATTTTTTTTTTGGATAGAAATAGAGTTTTTTTGTTGAAATACAGGACTTTACACAACTTCTCTGGATCTCCTGCATTTGGGTTCTCTCAGCTCACCTCATGATTTTTAGCTTTTAAAGTACCATTTAGTTTAATTTTTTTTAATGCAAGGAGTCAAAAACCCATGAAAAGACAAGTATGAATCAATACCTGTCCCATGAAATCAGTAAAGAAGAGCATGTTGCAGAGAAAAGCTGCCCATCCCAGGAGGTGACTAACGCACAGGAGTCGGTAGTGGCTTGGCATGTTAACAATGGCCTTCATCAGTGACTTGAATGTCATCTTCTTCTGGTCCTATAGATAAACACAAAAATATAAAATCAGTACTAACCTTCACAGCGCTGGAAGGAAAAAATGTCCTGTCACTGCACGCATTGGTCTCCTGATACCAGTTGAAAAGAATAAATATTAACTTAAGCAATCATTTATGCACTGTAAAGATCTTAATTAAAATTAATGAGTTGTTCGATTATAAATAAGCAGACAACTTCTCAAACAGAGGGTGAAAACAGAAAAAAAGCCAAAACTAAAACAAAACCCTTCTATTACAAGATCAAAATGATTTTTTTGTTTTGTGGTTTTCAAATGTTGCCAAATTTGGTATTAACCATTAATATATGTGTGTATATGTGCAGACAAATGGGAAAACAAAAAGAAAGAAAGAAAGCCAAGATAAAAATGCTCATGGGGTGACAAACAGAGTCAATACAATTAATCATCTTGTTTAAATGCAGCTTTCTGCTCGCAAAGCTCAGGTCCTGGCTGAGTGTCGTTGCTTTCCAAGGTGACCAGTAAATACAAGTAAGACCAATACAATATACAGCAGGACATTTGATTTATGCTGTTACGGCTCATTTCTGTAGACTAATCATTCAAACTCCTAATTTGTAAAGAATATGATTCCAAAGTATGAATGCAAACATCAGACAACCTCAAGATGGAGAATATATAAACCTAATATGTGAAAGGAAGTGGAAATATTATCAAGAAAAATAAAACAAAAGGTGACAGATGATGCTTGGCTGGACTTGACCCATTCACCTGCTCACATGAATCCACTTTCACCTGCTGTAAATGTGTCTGACGTACAAGGCAGAGAATTGCTCACAAAATGGTGTGCAGGTCGTGGGAAACATACCATTACAACTTTGAAAGAGTCTGAGGTCTGATTGTTATTCTCAGGAAATTCAAGGTTTCTCCGTACTGAAACACAGCTCATCTAAAGGTTTCAGAGAGGGCTCTCCGTGGAGCTCTGCAAAACTTTAGTGGGTTTTGAGTCAGTCACATTCAAAACAAAATAAAGCAGAAAAAAAGTAGGCACACAATCAAAAGGATGAATCGTTGTGAGGAGTTTGACTGGATGAGGACAAGTAGCCTCTCTTATCCACTTTTCATCAGGAGAAACAAGGCTAATCACTTGAATTAAGCTAAAATGTATCACGTTCTAACAGTGGATGGTTGGAAAAGGAGTCCGAGACTCGATCCAGTTGCAGAAGGCCGAACGTAAAGAGATTTACAGGCATGAGTGTGATATCCACAGTGAAACATGGAGGGATATTAAAGTCTGGGGCTGTTTTGCTACTCTGGGGTTGGAGATCTGCACTGAGCTGACTCCGTCCTGATGGTGTAAACCACTCCATTCTTCAAAGACATGCTACGCCCTCTGGTTTGCATCCTTGTGGAGGATGATTCATGCTGCAGACAATTAAACAACATACAACTCGGTCGAGTGACCTCAAATCCACTGAACATTTACACTATGATGAGAAAGCCAAGCATTCTTGACATTTCACTAAGCTCTTCTGAAGGCTGTTGACTCAAGCTGGAATACCACAGATGATCTGGTTTCACACAAACTGGACTGTGAAGCTTGAATGCAGGCTGACATTAAAGTGAAAGGAAGGACTGAGGAAGTCCTATAAAATTCATTTATATTTCTGAGATTCAGAAGTCAGCTCTGTTGGCATTGCTCTGATGGACAGATTGATGTCAAGACTATTAAAAAATTAATACTCATTGACCAGCTCACTTTAAACAGAAGAATTTTTACACTCAGAATTTATGATTCCTAGATTATATGTTCACGCTTACTACAGTACATGATGTATCTGACATATAGAAACTAATTATTTAAACTAAAAAAAAGAAGAAAACCTGAGTTAGACTGCTAGTGATTGACTGGTTCCTAAACATCACATACCTCCTTGTTTGGCTGCTTTGCGCTGGACGTCACCGAGTTGGCTTCTCCCAGAGCAGAGAAAGACCTCGGCCTTTCACTCAGAGCTGAGTAGGATCTGGGTCTGAGGTCTGTGGTAGGTGGTGGGGAGACTTGAGAGACCGGCTCCTTACTCAGTGATCCATAACCGTTACTGTGGGAGGGTAGCAGGTGGAGCATGCTGGGAGATGGGGCATCAGATACAGACGGGTCTTTGGTAAGAGGTTTCTCTGGAATACTGAAGAGGTGCACCACGAGAAAGATGCTCCAAGTGATCGCTGAGAAGAAGTAGATGACCTGGTACTCCGAACCCAGCAACCGACCCAGCACGGAGTGGCCCCAGTCCATAGCTCCCACCAGGTAACCGCAAGCTCCGCCCAGTCCTGGAGCACACATAGGTAGACATGAGAAGACTGTGGGGCTCATGTTCATTTTGCAACATAAAATGGAGTGAAAGTTGAAAAAGAGGGACTGGCTGTGTGATGCTATAAATATTCTGACTGGGTACATGCACTGACCCCAGCAGAAACCCTCCCATGCTTTATTAACCCCCTAGAAATTCTTGTGATACAGCAAACAATGATTTAAAAAAAAACAGCTGAAAAAGTACTTAAAGGTAGGAGCCAATAAGATGACAACAAAAAAATTAAAGTAAACAAATGTGAGTTTTAAATAAGCAAAAAAATACAAACCCCCCCCCAACAATGTAAAACTTTAAGAGAGACTTTAACATAAACATAAGGCGCTGTGGTAAAGAATGAATGGGATGAATGTAAAAATTATGAAAAATACATTCACAATCTGCAAAGAGCAATTTAGCCAAAGTTCTGAGAGGTGAAATGCCGCTCTGGCAGCCTTTCTTACATACGGTGTCGTTAGAAATTATAACGTTATTGCATGTGTGACTGTCCTTGTGGCGGTAGATAATCTGATCAGTCTGTTGGAGGGGAAGTTGCCGCTCCTTGACGTGCTGGAGATGTTGTGAAGGATTCTCCATCTTCCAGGGTGGAGATGTGAAGGTAACAGGTTGATAGTCATTCAGGCTCAATGGAGTCAATTTCTTTGGAACAAGAACCAGGCAGGAGGTCTTCCACAGCTCCGGTATCCTCTTCGGGTCCAGGGTGAGACAGACCTTCAGGACCTTAACTGACATTCCATCTGGTCCGGCGGGCTTGCCTTAGTGGACTTTCTCCAGCTGCCTTATCACCTATCCAGGAGTCACAGTCAGTCGGGGGAGGGTTCTGGTCGATGCTGGTGGTGGATGTGGGTCCATGGAGAAATGTTAGGCTTGGCTTGTCACTTGGCTTCTCCTTGGAGGCGAGAGCCTTCCAGTCTTTCCTCCTTAGCCCAGTGGCAACGAACACTCCACTCCACACTAGCCTCCTCCTGTAGACGTTCTTGCTCTCTCCCAGCTCCATTTTTAGGTCCTCTTGTACCCTCCTCAGCTCACCTCTGTCTCCAAACCTGAAGGCCTCCTTCGTTGTCTGTTCCAGGTCACTGGTGATCGAGGGCTTGTTGTTGGGGAAGCGGCGTACGGTCTGAGTGGGCAGGCTAGAAGAGCTCATAGATCTTGATGTACTCTGTGATGCAGTCCATCACGCCTAAGATGCCCCTAGCTCACAAATTAAACTCACAAAACCCCATAAATTTCACAGGTTCATAAGGTTCAAACAAGACTGTTTTCACTTTTCACATAATTTCCATAGCATTACTCCATGTATTTTAATAAAAATGAATCTGGGGGCTATTAAGAAGCTACATATGCAATATATAAGTTTATGTTAATATTTAATCACATTGCTGTGAAACTTTGACCTTTTCACCAAACTTCAGTGGCTGGATGCTGATAAAAGAGGAACCAGTCTTAATTAAAACTCCTTGCTGGTGAAGTGTTTTATCATAAACAGCTCATGAGGAAAAAGAAATTGAAGTTTACTCAGAGTCACAAGGAATAATAATTTTTTAAAAAGTCTTTAAATTGTTTGAAATAAATAATTTAACAGCACAGAAAATCACCTATAAGTGCCCCAGATCCCAGTTGGTGCTAAAGTGCTGAGTTAACATTCAGAGAGAGAACCCACAAATTAGAGCCAGTAAAAGGCCCACTGGTGGGGTGTCGCTTCACTGCCTCAGGGATCAGACAGCCGCCTCACTCAAATCGAAATCCTGCATCTTATCAAAAGAACGCTTGAAGACAACGTGGGGCTGTAAGTTTGAAGGCTGACCTTTCAACGCGATTACATCATCAGCACACTTGCAAATACACAGAGGAATCACTTTGAAAGAAAAAATAAACACAACTCAAGTTTATGGGATGGACTGCAAGAAGTTATATCTGTCAAATGTGGTAAGAGAAGGTAATTGAAAACTGTAGATTATATAGTATAATAGAAACAAACAAACAAACAAACATGGAGCTGAAATCAATCTAAAAGTCTAGAGTTAAAACTCAGGAAGTATTTTAAATCAGATTACAATAATTGTTTTTCTTCAGTGCTGCATTTCGATTGGGCTTCGTTGTCACAGAAGTTTCATATTCAATATTCTGGTGATTCTGGTGATGGATTTAGATGTTAGGTCACTCAAAAAAATGAGCTAAGATTCCAGTGATACCAGATGGAAATAAACTGGTCTAAACTGAAAACTCAAACTCTCCAGTCCCTAAAAAGTCAATTCATCAAACTCTTCTTCATCAATACTTTATATAAACATATGAGCAAGGGAATACTGTGGGAAAAGGGTTTTCAAGCACAACAATAATTATTAATATTTGACTTAAATGCTGATTAAACTTTACTTAAAAGAAATTTACTTAAAAGGAAGCCGTATGTTAAGCTTTTCCAGATGAGGCATCCGAGATGGGCTGTCCGATACGGAAAACAGAATTGGAGAGACAAATCAATATTACAGATGTTTTTGGACTCTGTGTGCTCCAGACCAAAGATTAAAAAGACCACCCAGACTTTTATCAGCAACAAGTCTGAAAACCAGTCTCTGTAATGGTCCGGGGGGCATCTCAGTGGGTTTTCTCTGATTGTAGCAGACATACAGAACAGTATTTTAGACTTCAGAACAGCAAATAACGGTGACAAAAGTTTTTTTTTTAATAAGTTTGTTTCAGATGGAGAATTTGTGGAGATCTTTTATCCCGTTATATCGTACAACTGGCGGTCAACCCTTCCTCACAACATACAGGTTCAAAAATAAAAAGTAAAAGATAATCCAATTGATAATATATTATTTTTTTTATTTTTTTGCAAGTTCCACATTTATGTGCGCTGTGTTGAACCTTCATGACATTAAAAGGAGCTTTATAAGTGGAGTATACCAAGGAAGTGTTTTTTGTTTACAGGACAAATAAAAACAGCAATTTCTATTGTGGTGGTGTTTTTCTTGAGGGAATTATAAAACTTATGCTTTAGGAGAAACAAATGATGCTTCATCACATGGTTACACCATGACACACACAGGAACCATGTCTCAGTGGATTTTTCACTTCTAAATCTACTCTGTGTAACATAACTAACGCACTCATTGGTTGTCTGAGTAAATGATTTATTTATTTATGAACTTCCCTAGCCGCCCTTCTCTGTGAGTCTTCTCTAGTCAGTCAGACGAAATGAGCTCATTTTTCTCGATTCCAGCTACTGACAGACTCCGTGATAACCACTTGAGAAGTTACACAGTGCTTGTAACCGCTTGATTGGAAGATTGATCTCCTTCTTCCGACCTCTGTGGTAACTGGGAGTTTTTAACTGCAGCAATTTGTAAACACAGATGCTCAAAAGAAAGAAAATAGTGACAATAAGACAAGACTTTGTTAGTCAAAAGAAAGTCAACAAATTGACATTTACAATGAAACTGTTTCACATCTCAACAACAATAATGGTAATAATAGTGTTTGTGGATTTTGTCTCAGTTTTGATGCCTCCATCTTTTATTTAGTTTAGTTCCTTCAGATCCAGCCTGGTTGTTGGAGGTGATCCTGGAAATGAAAAAATGATGTTATTGTAGTCTAATTCAGGTATTCCAGTCACTCAGTGGTTAAAATCTGTTTATACGCCAAAACTGTTTTTTCCACAACAGTTTTGGCGACGAACAAAGGGACATCATTTGCATTTTTCCCAGAGTGGACATCCGTGGGAGACGACCTGCCAGCCTTACCCTGGATAGGATTTAAAGGGATGTGGTTTTATCTGTGCTTTGGGCTGGCAGAGGGGTACTCCCGATGTCTGTAGGGAAACCTTACTGACATTTCCTGACTGTTTTTTTTTTTTGTCTTTCTTACCTAATTTCTGTTTTTTTAACTGGATGTGTAGTGGTAAATGGCTGGTGTGAAGACGGTGGCTGGAAGGATGAGACAAACTAACGCTAAGAGTTCTGTGGAGCCTCCTGACGGCTTTTTGTAAGAAGATTTGCGTGATTTCTGGGAGAATTATGTTCAAGTGTGGGAAAAAAAGAGTATATTTTACCCCCAATTATGGTCAGAGTGTGAAAATGTTGAATGACAATAAGCAAAATTTTGTGTGCATGTGAAATGGGTTTAATAATAATAACCCATATCAACAGCTTTATGGGCTTCTGATATTTTGGTAGAAATGTCTGAAGCTTCTTTTTGTCTGTGAATACTGACATTAGTCAGTGAAGTAGGTTGAGGTTGGATATTCAACAGACATTCACTACGAATCGAAGGTTTAATTTAGGGACCGTCTATAAACTACCAACTGAGTGAAATGATGCCAATTTTTATTGTCAATAGCCTCCATACCAAGTCACTTTAAACCCAAGGCGCATTGTGCACTAAAGTAGTCAAATAAAACATATGTTTTGCAATGTATTTGAGGACTCTTTTAGATTTTTAAAATATTTTTTTGTATGTGGAAAATGCTTCTCATGGATTTCTTTTTCAATAGCTTTAACATAACCTTGACATTTACAATTTATATCTAATTGTAGGACTCAAGTAGAAATCTGACACACTTTATATGCGGGTTTAGAGACTTTTTTTTAATTACATATTAACTTTTATATTGACTGTTTTTCATATCATTCAATATCCTGTATATGAATTTGATCCTGGTAATAGAAATGAAGAGGACACAGAAGCAAAAACCCTGATCTGCATTATTGAGGTGATTTTTGATTTATTGACAGTGAAAGTTCACATAAAAAGTAAACACAGCAATAATGAAAAGATGAAGTTGAATAAAAGAGAAAATAAGCCTATGTTTTTCAATATAATGCCATATTATTTTCTGAACATTATTTGTACTGAGAAAATGAGCTGTAAACCTTTACTTTGGTCTGCAGTTCTTAATTTCATGAATAATATCCACACAACAAATACATTTGTGAATTCATTTAAATTTAAGTAAACATTGCAAGATTTAATCAAATTTACATGTAAAATCTTGTAAATATTACTTATGAAAGATAATTTTTTCAGTGTCAGATTCCATATTTAACAGTGACATGTGCAGTAACTTTCAGCATCCGCAGTAAAGTATGACAGTATTCTGTGTGTGTGAGT
>JAOWBL010000004.1:6085950-6103706 GCA_028564865.1 Zenarchopterus dispar | reverse complement strand
ATATATATAAATGTGTAATAATTTTTTTTTTTTTTTTCTGACAGACCACTGGAGTGATTGTACGTGCCAACAAAAGGGCACAGGTTAATATTTTGATCAGCAAAATCGGTTATTTCCCGTGAGTATTTGTACTACCATAAAAACCAAACTAAGCACCAATATTTTGTTGTGTTTGTTTGCGTGTGTGATACCACATTTGGTTGATTCATTTCTCTTCACTGTGTTCACAACAGGAAAACTAAATTCCTGAATGACACCATCTTTCCCGTTATGTTCCTCAATGAGGTGAGACACGAAATTCTGATAAACGCCATAGATGAAAACGGATTTTCAGCAGACTTTCGGAAAGCTGGCTTGTTGCTGAGAGCTGGATGAAAAGCTCCGTGTTGCCTTTTTAACTGCCAAGTACAAATAAGACCAGGCTGGTTTAATGATCTTAGCTGAGCTGAGGTGATCTTGGTCTGGAAAGGTTTGCCGGGATTTGAGGTCAAGTGAAAAGTGCGAGGTCGTTGGGACACTTGTTGTTTCGGACGCTCAAGTTTTTGTGCTTATTGATCAAACAAAACGTGCTGCCGTTTATTTTCACGGCGGCAAAGCGGAGTCATCGCCAAGTTCCAGTCTCTACATGTGTGCGATACATTGGTCCTAAATGTCCAGTTAGAAGAAGAGATGGAAACTTTGTGATTTATATAATGCAGTCCAAAGGAAGATTTGGATGAGTTTAATCTTCAAAAATATGACCTAAAACATCAGGTTTTCATGCAGGTCTTCAACTTAGATAAAAATGACTGTCATAATGGGCACAAAAATGCTAAAACTGGTTATTCATTCATTCGGGAAGTTAATCAGAATTGCATATACCTTATTGAATTGCATCTCAAAAGGTTCGTTCAGTCTTTATTTAGATTATGGGCACCTGAATGTGTCTTTTGCAAGCTTGAAATGTAAAGGTGGAGAAAGATGATGCTTGTTTTAAGATTGTGGTGATAAAAATGGTAAAGTCATCAAAAAAAACTGTCAAACAGTGAAAAAAGAGGGTGTGGAGGGTGCGTGAACATGTGACTGAAAAAAAGGGACAAAGCCAAGTCATCACTTGAACCGCAGTTTGGTTGAAAGACTTTAAAGTCACCAGAGTCGAACACACGCAGGTTAAATCCAGACTCAGCTGGTGCTGATGCTGTTGGACGAATTTAAAGGAGTTCTTATATCAGACACACAAAAAAGGTCCTTACTAAGGTGAAACAAGATTTGAGACTCAAATGGATGTGTCTTGAAAATTCAAAGATGAAGATAGTGACATGGATTTCCAGCCAAAGGGATGTGGTGTCTTGTTTTATTCAAAGAAAAAAAAAACAGATTTGTTCAAGTTCATCAATACGTAAACAAAACACGTCTGTGAACATCTCAGAACTGTTGTTGATGTCCTTCCAGTTGGAAAAGTTAATAGAAGTTTACACAAAAAACAAAACATCTTCAAAGAGGTCAAAGACAACTCTCCAGGAGTTGTCTAACAAAAGTTTTTTTGTTTTTTTTTTTTTAAAAGAGGTCTCATCTTTGAGGTTTGAGGTGAAACTGAAGGCCTCGCTCATATTTATGGTCGTCAGTTTACCATCAGGAGAACTTTGATCAACAACAGTAACAAAGGGAAAACTGTAGACTGAAAACCACACAGACAAGCCAGGAATCTCTTGGGGAGATGCTTTTTGGACACGTCGAACCAAGATAGAACTTTTTGATTTCAGCATAAGAACTCTGTGATTTCTGTGAAAAATAGTGGAGTCATGGCCAGTTTTGGACCTTTTGTCTCTCCTCAATCCAGAGCGTGGTGATCGATGATACCTCTGCAGCAAGGGTCCAGAAGCTCCTGACGATTTCCAGCTTGGTGCCCAACTTCCCACTAATCATCGTGGGCCTGGGTGGCATCTTGCTCCTAGTCCTCATCGTCCTTCTGATCCGGGCCCGCAACAAGAAGGTAGGACACCCCTCGCGGAGCTCTGGCAAAGCTTTATCCTAACACTTTGCATTTCGCTTGGTTCCAATAAGTTTCGTGCATCTATTCTCGTTGCATTCAGCTGCTTAAGCACACACTATTTGCACCGTGCATGTAACCATCACTGTTTATGTCTGTGCAGAGTGAAGTTAAGCACATTGTGTTTACCAAGGCTGCCTATGCTGTAAGTGTTCATGGTTATTTTGCTGCTTTGTTTTTTTTTTGTTTTGTTTTTGTAACTCCTTTGTCTCAGTGCTCATTGCCTTAATCCATTACTTTGCTCATGTTTTAGTTAAACTCCCCTGGTTTTAACAGATTAACATACACTGGTTAAACAAAAGCTCTTTTGTGTATCTCATGGAGACGCTTTTCGGTGGTAAGTTAAAGTGCAAAAAAACAAACCCTTTTTTTTGTATCCTTTATCTTTCAAATGCAGACCTCTGCTGAAGACGACACCTCTTATTCTCCTGTCAATGACAATGAAAAGGAGGATCCCCAGAATGGGACCTTCATTGGTTTGACGCCCAAGGTCGACCCCCAGGCCTGAGGAGGAAGCTCGAGGAGCGGGTGGCTGAGGAGCAGAGGAGGGGGGCACGTGGTTTTAGTCTCAAACATTATTTTCTACAGCGTTTTTCGGTAAACCCACGGAGGACTGCCTGAAGTCCAGATTTAGTGCCTGTTTCCTGAAGAAGCCCGACGTCCTCTGTGAGACGCCACCTGCCAGTGGGTTCTTCTTGGTGACTTAACGTTATCAACTTCAGCTTGCAGTTCTCCGATGAAAAGAGACGGACAGCGCACTTTGTTGTGCTTCCGAAATGAATGCTTTTTAAATGTGACGTGAGATGTGTGCTCAGTGTCTTTAGATTATTAATACCAGGGGTGGGAGCGGAGGGGGGGTGTTAGCATCGGTGATCAAGAGCATATTTTTATATTTGAGCGCATTAGTCTTGGTTTGAACACACAGATATTGTACTGTTCTCCTTCAGAACTTCGGAAGTTTAAGCCTTTCTTTTCTCTCAGACTTCACTTGTGTATTGTTCAAAATCCTCCTCTCAGTTTTCACCATTTTTGCATTCAGAAATGTGAAATAAGTCAGTCGAAACAGAACGGCAAAGATGACGCTAGTGAGCCGAAATTGCCGCCACTTTCTTAAAAGATGTGCTCGTTTATTTAAAAAAATAGCAGATATTAACAGAAATGATCATTTACTTAACTCCTGAATCATGATTTGAACTCGGGGCTTGTTTGTGCACAGTTGTGGTGAAATATTGAAATGTAGGGTTCGACTTCAGTGAAAACACATAACATTTTGATGCCATGGCAACTGTTGTAAAGTCTTTGTGGTGTCAGACTGATATCTGAGCTTGATGCAAGACAGAAACTATCCAACCAAATGCGAGTGTGCATGCATTTTTTTTTTTTGGCCCAAAATACCATGACTTTACATAAAATGTGGTGGATATAATATAATTTTATAATAACTAGTCACTACATCCACCGCAGCTGTAAGAATTATGCCAGGAAACATGTAGAAAAAGCAACCAGATAATTTTTTTTAAAGACTTCTGTCACCAAATCACCAGTTGATAAGATGTTCATTCACTTGGATTAAAATGATCTCCTGACCTCTGTGTTTGCTGAAATATTTAGTTTATTTGCAGTGGGATTCTTACACTACTAGATTTTAGACTTTTATACAGGATTAATATGGTAGACGTCCTCCGTAATTATGACAAATTGGTCCCTGGGTAAGAAAATAATAGTTCCATTCATATAGAGCATTAGTTTGTCTCCACTGGCTGCTCCTCTTATGTTTTTACTCTATCTGTCTTTATAAACCTGGACAAATTTGTTAAGAAGTTCCTAAACATATCTGAGCTCTCTCCAGGTTTCTCAGTAGACATGATGTTTTTTTTTTCTTTCTATATTTCTGGGAAAACATAGCAGATGTGTTTTGCCAAAAAGCTTCAGTTTTGTTTCATCCGTCCAAAGAACATCCTCCTAGGAACGCAGCTAATCAACGAGAACTTTGGTCAAATCTGAGCTTGGCTTTTGGATGTTTTTCCTCTTCACAGAAGAGTCAACTTGGGTCGTGGTCCATAAAGCCCGTTGTTGCTCAAATAGTGACAGCTGATGAGATCAGACAGTAGCAGACCTTGGAGTCCAGCCTGAATGTCTTTGGATGTTTTCCTTGGCCCTTTGACTTCCTTCCTGGTCGACCTGAGATTGCATTCTCTCTTCCAGCAACATCCTGAGAGACTGATTACAGTCCCGTCGACTTTATGTCTCTTTATAATATTTGCACCTGCAGTTCTGCAGTCACAGCAACACGAATCTCCTTGGAATTGGTCTTATAGCATTTACCTTTAACAAGCTGGTCGTATATTCTTTCCATCCTCCACAGACAAGTTTCATTTCCTCATTCTGGTCCATGTTCATGGTGGTCCAATAAATACACAACGTGTCTCTGCTTAAATAAAATATTGAAGCACTCTGTGATAGTAATTATGGCTAAAATTTAGTTTGAAGTATGACCATAAAACAACTATTTCTGGTCATTTTAGGAGCTCAGAACATATTTAACATCTCCAGCATCTATAAACAACAACTGAATCAATCAATCTCAAGCAGGTTTTTTTCTTATTTATAAGGCTTCTCTCACTTACTTTCTGTTCATTACCCCAAATATTTCCAGGTAATGCTAATAAATGGGATACACAGAGCCTAGACACTAAAAATCAAGTGTTTTATCTTTAATAAAGCATTAAAAGTATTTATTACAGGAGTTAACTTACTCTGTCACATACTGAAGGCAAGCAGGTCATTTTCTCCTCTTCTTCACTCACCTCCATCACATGTGGCTTTTTGTTGGCTGGAGGAATTTTGATCACAATTTGAGAACAGAAGAGGAACCAGAAGAAACCTTAATGAAAAAAAAGGGATCAAATGTGAGTGTAGAACATGCAAATGTGGAACAGAGAAACCATCCATCCATCCATCCATCTATTATCTATACCCGTTCGCTCAAGTCAAGGTCAACGGTGTCTCCTAGAGTTTGTCCCACATCTTTTCAGGTAAAACCTGGACAGGATGGGAGCGGGGAGTCTGAATGCAGAAATCTAGTTTTGAAACACCTATTTTTATCTTAAACAGGGACTTCTGAGTATGAGGGCAGAGTTTTGAGGGAGATCATAGCAATCTGTGTGTTGAAAACAACGATCTTAAATCGCAAAGTACACTAATGCTTTAGACTGACTACTTCATAGAGTGGGCAAAGAGGGTCATTTTGAAATCCATAAACTTCTTTTTACTCTTATACGTCACTCTCAGGGGGGTTTTGCTTGCCGTCGGTTACTAAATCAGGAGGGAAGCACAACAGCGGGTCTTCTGCTCTTTTGGAAGACTTTTTAATCATTTCAGTGTCATTTCTAATTTGCATTTCATCCTAAATTTGATGCTAGAGTTATTCTTCTGTTCACGCACTGTATTTAAGATTGCGCACACTGTTTTCACTGTACCTGAAAAGTGTTCAGAGTATGGCATTTGTTTGCATTTGCAGACAGTGTGTGGTGTGTTGAACTAACTACATTCCTTTCAGTGTATGATGGGGATGGACGTCAAAACAAAATACTATATATTTGGATACTTTAATTTTTTTAAAGTAAGAAATCACTTGCTTTTTTTGTTGTATATGTTCATGTAGAAATGTTTGAAAGAAGAGCACTTGAGCACACATAAGCTTCACAAATGTCGATTGTGAAGGTTACGTGTTTTGTATCCTGGTTAATGACTTTTTTTTTTTTTGAAAGGATACTCACTCGCCCTGTATAACTGCATCTACTAACTGATGTTGCCATTCAAAAAAAAGTTTAAATGCTGTAGTTGTGCCTTTAAAACGATCAGTGTTACTATATTGTTTTGTTCTTTTTATAGCTTTTTTGTGTGAAAAAAGAAAAAGAAGTGTCTGGCCATGTTACGTAACCCCCTCTTAAGTGCAAACATATGTCAAGACGCCAGAAGAAGAGCACAAGAGTGTTTGGGGTTTCTGTTATTCATGGAAAGCTGAAGTGTTTTCTGTCAGATGCCTTTTAATGTAATCTTAGAAATGCTGCAGAATTATGTTTAAACTGTGATGAGCCAAGTCTTTGTTACTTTTTCCTCACTTTGCTGCAACATCTCAGTGATGTTTCAGATATTTCACCCCAGCACATCACATGCACTCTGCAATAATCGCTTTGTATATATCAGATGACAGAAGAGAATTTTTTTTCCTGCTTTTGATTTTTTTTTTTTTTTTTTTTAATTTCCATTTGATGCATACTTTGATTCAGTTTTGAGCAATAAGAAAAATCAGGGCAAAAGCTTATCAAGTCAGGCTGAATGATGTAGCAGTTTTAAATTCATGAGATGAATTTTGCTACAAAAGACACAGTATTATGCAATGTTGATGTAGTGTTTTAAAAGAGGATAAATTATTTTGTTACACTGGTAAAAACCAAAACACAAAGAAGCACCACACGGACCCGACACTGGTCAATTTTTGTTTTTTGTTTTGTTTTTATGTTGTTTTTTTGGTTTTGTTTTGTTTGCTTTTTTGCCACATTTTGATTTCATGTTGTCCTTTTTAAAATTATTTTCACCAATATAACCACATTTTCTTCTGATTGTCAGTTTATGTAAACTGTTGATAATGTTTTCACTCTGGACACAAGAATAAAAAGTAGTTTCAATGGATGTGTCTTTTTTACTTTATACTAGTAACTTATCATTTAAGAAGGCATATTTTGTATGATTTGTGAGTCTGTTTTGTTTTTTATGATTGTTTTTTATTGTTGTTCCGTCCGTGATGTATAGCAATACCACTTCTGACCACATGGGGGCATATAGATCTACGTTGAAGAAAGCCACTGGCAAAGCTGTTGTTCAGTTGGAAGGGTTTGGCATGATCTAGATCCCTGTCCCACTAGAGATGCACTTAGTGGGGTACACATATGAATTTCCCTTGTGGTTAGATGTGATGTTGTTATGTAAAATGACTATAAAGGTTTTGTTTTTTATATATACATTTTATCACCTAAATCACAAAATAAACAGATACAGTATAACAGCAGTCAATCAAAACAACATATACATTGGACAGTAGAGTTACTGCAACAATAATAAATTCATTACACACAAATTAATGTCACAAATGCATCATTTTGGCATTCCACAAAGCCCAAACCTTAGGTCCTTTGAGAATCTTTGGAATCTGCTGGAGAAGAGTCACCTATTTCACTCTCTCGCCATCAATATAATTTTGTAGCGAGATATTCACGCTTTTCAAATTTTATTTTTTCAACCTTTTTATTTGTCAAGCAACAGGGGTAAAACTTGTTCAGTTTCTCTGCTTTGGCTCTTGAAGTTGAAGAAACATTCTGTATTGTGAACACTAGATGGCATTGATCCTCCGCTGGTAGACGGAGTTGTTTAAAGACGATAAGGCGAAGAAGACTGCTTGTGACGTCACAGCAGCCAACATGGCGTTCAGTTTTGGCGGTGCCGCGAACAGCACAGCACCAGGTATGAGCATTATTTGCTTAAATTAAAGGTCTTCATTGAAACTAGAGAGATTTAAAATATTTATTATTAATTGACGTATCTGTGATGTGAATATATGGCTAATAAATATTAATATTCTCCTGTTTTCGGTCTCCAAGCTGTCGTTAGTTTTCGAACGTGACTGTTTCTTTCTACTGACAAAGTTTTGCTACGGCATACTTTTTACTGGAGACATTGAAATCAGTACTTATTAAGATATTTAGCATTTAATCGGATTGATTTAATAAGCCTATACTTGGCACTCCGTGTCTCTTAATAATATATGTCTCCGTTAGCTAACTGGCTAGTTAAATAGTCACCAGTTATCCTTTAAAATTAACGCGACTTATTCGGAAACTCCAGCGTTGACATCGTTTTCTTTGATTCATGCTGTCCTTTCGTGTGTCTTTGTGTTTTTGTGAAGGTACTTCCGGGTTTTCATTTGGTTCATTTGGGGCCAAAACAACAGCGTCAACGGGATTTGGCTTCAACCCCACCGCCGCCACAACCACCGCGACCACCGCATCATCCGGGTTCGGCAGTAAGTCCACATGGCTGGTCCGGGCTCCTTGTCCCACACTCACGCCACACTGGTGTTTGGAAACACGCTGTGTTATTTAAATTTGGTTTTAAAGGGGACTCCTCTCAGTATGGAAACTCTTGCATCCACAGTTCAACATCTGGATGAAGAGGTTCACAATAACGTGTTCAGCAAAGCTGAAGGATCAATTACCTCTTTTTTTTTTGTCTGCATATACAGTAGTTTAATGGTTAGTACCATGATTTGGTAAAACCTTTATTCGTGGAGGGGGATGGATAGATGAATAGATAGATATTCATTTTCATTTGAAGTTCCTTTAAGAAGTGTTGTCAGTTTCAATCCACAGCATGAGACAGATGTGTGATGATGTTGGCAACTAATTTTGTCATCAATTTTTCTGTCTAAATAAAAGGCTCTTAGGTTGTTTTTAAAATGATTCAACATAATCAAGGCAATGTGAAAAAAATTATATATATTTTGAACATAAGTTTATTTCCTTTCTCGTTAAGTCTTCAATTCAAGACAACGTAAACTAGTGAATGTTATTTGTCCTGGTTCCTTCCAGGTTTTTGGCCTTTTTTAAAAAATTGCTAAAACTGGTTTGGTTTCTTCTTTGTTGTCGTAGCTCTTACAGCTCCTGGTTTTGGAGCAGCCACCACCTCTGCACCAGCCACTGGATTTAGTTTTGGCTCCACCAACACTGGTAAGATACACAATGAAATATAATGTTTTTGTGTTGTTTCATAAAACCAGCCGCTTCTCAGGCACTGGAAGACTTATTTTGTTTGTTTTTAACAGTGAATGAGTCTGTGCTAGGTCTGGCTTTATGTTATTTAACTGGTCCGTGTCACTCTCTTTTTCTTGCCGCCTGCCTGGTTTGGCTGCAGGATTTGGGGGGCTAGGAGCTGGAGGCACCACGGCTGGTGGGTTTAGTTTTGGGGGATTTGGTTTAAATGCCAACCCAGCAGCAGTCAGCTTTAATGTGGGGTGCTTTGGTACAGCAACCACCACTGGCACTGTTTTCAATTTTGGCAATAGCTTGACTAGCACAGGTAGATGGCCTTTGTAATTTTCATCCATTTGTCTCATCTCCATGTGGTTCAGTGATTAAATATATATATTTTTTCCTGTCTTTCATTTCACTTCGTGATTCATATCTATAACGTGGTGTTTTATTATTTCCATTTGCATGCAGAGATAGAATTGAAATATGTAATCATCACAACATAAATGCTGTGGAAATTTGGTACCCTTTCACGCTTGTATTCATCAGAAGAGCAGTGTTAGTTGGAAGTCACTTATTTTTCTTTCCTCTTCTAAAGGCATTGGCATGTTTATGCACCTCTGCTGTTCACCAAATTAATATTAATTTTATTTTTTATTCATTTATTTTTATTTACACAATTTTGTTCTTTATCTCCCAGGCACATTTGGTGGCTTTGGGACTACTACAACAACAGCTGCTGCACCAGGATCCACTTTCAGCTTTGCTGCTCCCTCTAACGCCACAGGTGAGTACTGGAGCTACCAGGAATCCAGCCCAGATAAATCAGTCAGAACTGGGTTGCAGGTTTGTCAGATTACAGACAAATGAATTACTAAAACAGAACTTTATAACCTTGCACAAATGTCTCTAGTCAACTCTGTGACTTATAACCACAGGAGAGTTGACATTCAGATGGCCACCTTTTCAGTAATGTTCCTTATGGTTTCAGTCAGACATGTCTGAGAGCTACAGTGGGCTCACGATATAAGTCATTCACATAAGATTTTGCAGGCTATCAAGTGAGTTGTAACACAACAGTGCTAATAGTAAAGTAACATTTTTACTTAAAACAAAACATCACTTTTTCAAGTCAGCATGACAACTCAGTATAGTTGTAGGTGGAAGCAGCTAAAATATCACATTTGAAGTTATTGACAGAGGTTTAACAAGCATAACATGTTTTTTGTCAGATGATGAACTGTATTACCCAAAAATTGTTGAATTTCCTTGACAGTTCTTTGCACAACATGCCTTTTGTTATAAAAGTTCATGTTGGAATTAGAGTAGGGGAGAAACAAGGAAGACCTGGGAGATCAATTGAAGTGCTGCATGTAACTTACAATCATTGGTTTCACTATTCTGAATAGTTGAAAAATAAATGAATATATAAATGGGTTACCAACTACTCTAGTGGCAGTCATCATTGCTGTGCAGCCTGCCCTTGTGTTAACACCGGATGAAAAGCATTTCACACAACAATCACAATTCACAGCAATTCTATGCATCTGGTAGTTTTGTTACATAGAGACAAGTGTCATTGTCTCTTAAATCCAAAAATCAGAGGTTAGAAAAATAGTTGGCTGTATTATGAAACACAGAACTGTTTAAATGAGGTTTATTGCGGAGCTAATTTACTATTCAAGATGAAAATCTAAACCATAATTGACTCTATTTTGTATATTAAAAAGAAGTTTAATAAGCAACTGAATAGTAAACAACACAAGTTGTCTGAGTAGCAATCACTTTTTGTAGATGCAGTAACTGTATAGACAAATGGCACACATGGCTAACGCTTTAATTGTTTAAAATGTCGAAACTGTCTTACTAGTGTTATAAAGCAACATACTGAAACAAAGTATTCGCTGTGTTCATCTTTATGTTTAATTTCCACAAGATGTCTCCCTTGCTCCACCAAAACACTGGATTGTCCTTTGATTACCTTAGTGATCTTTCACCAAAGCTGGCTGACTGGTTTCTAAACACTTCAGACTCTGCAGGTGGCTTCATAGTTCTTGATTTCACATCTGTTGACATTGTTTTTTTTTTTTTTTTGTTGTTTTTTTTGTTAGGAGGCCTTTTTGGTAACACACAAAACAAAGGGTTTGGATTCTCATCTGGGCTTGGAACTGCAACTGGTACTGCTGCATCCGGTTTTGGAACTGGATTAGGGGCTACTGGCCTTGGTGGATTTGGAGGGTTTAGTATCCAGTCAACACAACAACAGCAAGGTGAGAGGTCCAATTTCTGTTTTGGAACCCAGTTGTTTATATGTACATTTGGGAAAATGTAAATTTAGGAAAATGAGATAAACAAGGCTGCTGTCGCAGAACATTAAAGCTGATTTTTGCCTTGTGTTTGAGTCCCTGGTGCTAGAAAAGTCTAAATGAAATACAATTATCATATCACTCATTATGTATTAATACACTGTTTTTATTTTGCCATTGTAATGCTGCTATACAATCTTGGCCCTTTAGTCAAATGAGTTCAAGCTGTGTCATGCAATTTGTGTGACTGCACAGGGCAGAAATTATGAAAAGTTCAAATTTCAGCTTAAATATTGTCACCATTCCATCAGTGTGCAGGCAGGAGGTAAAATGCTACAAATGCAATATTTGTTGGAGTAAAGAAGTCAGTTTGCTTTCCAGATCTCACCAAATGAATGAAGATGATTGAAAAATGATGAAGACCAAGTCTCTGTGACATCTCTCCATCTCTTGACCAGGAGGCCTGTTCGGCCAGCAGGCCCAGCAGCAGGGTCAGAGTCAGCCGAGCCAGCTTTACCAGCAAGTCACTGCTCTGTCAGCCCCCACCTTATTAGGAGATGAGCGCGACTCCATACTTGCCAAATGGAACCAGCTGCAGGCCTACTGGGGCACGGGGAAGGGCTACTACGGCAACAACAACCCACCCGTGGAGTTTACACAGGAAAACACTTTCTGCAGGTTCAAGGTAATGGCAGGTAGCGCAGTCTTAGTTGTTAGATGGCGCTCTTGACTTTTAATATGAAGCAGTTGTGATGTGTGACTTGTGTTTCCCAGGCGGTGGGGTACAGCTGCGTCCCAGTGAGTAAGGACGAGGACGGATTAGTAGTTTTGATTCTCAATAAAAAAGAAGCCGATGTGCGAGTTCAACAGCAGCAGCTGGTGGAGTCTCTCCACAAGATTCTTGGAAACAACCAGACACTCTCTGTCAATGTTGAAGGTGTGAAAGCCTTGCCAAATGACCAGTAAGTTACAATAAACAAAGAACCTGTCTTTCTGTCTTCTAATATAGACTTTCTAGCTGTCAGAATAGACCATCAACATTTATCCTTAAAAAAGACAACGTGCTCCGCTTTTGTGACATCTGTCTTTCAGGACTGAGGTGATCATTTACGTGGTGGAGCGTTCGCCTAACGGCACCTCAAAGAGGATTCCTGCGACTACCCTCTTCAGCTTTCTGGAGCAGGCCAACATAAAAGCCCAACTCGCACAGATTGGAGTTGCCATGTCCGTCACACGTACCGAGTTGTCCCCAGCTCAGCTGAAACAGCTTCTACAAAACGCTCCTGCAGGTGAAAACATGGATGCACAGTTCAGACATTAGGAACATTAAAACCTCCTGGAGTCATTCCTAGTGATGAAGTCGGATATTGGTCACTTTTTTGTGTGCTCCTCATGTCGCGCAGCATTTGCCTTACATTTTGATCATGTATTTTTATTAAATGTTAAATTAACCCACTAACTGCTTTGATTTCCCTGTTTTATGTTAAGTTATACCAAGTTCAAATGTTAGAGGAAGAGACAAGGAGTGACACCAAGGGGTTAAGCTGATGCTGGATTAATGGAAAGCTGTGTATTTCTGTACCAGTTTGTGGCAGTTAAGAGTTTTTAATTGTCTTTCTTCACCAGGTGTGGATCCCATCATTTGGGAGCAGGCTAAGGTGGACAACCCTGACCCAGAGAAGTAAGTTGAAGACTTTTCCTTTCTTGCTTTAAACCAGATGGGTCTAAATAACACATTTTACATTTTCAGTGTTAGTTTAAGTCATGGTGTTTTAAATATTCTAGTAAGGTATAATTCTTTTTATTTTACCAAGGCGTACACATAAAGTGGCTTTGACAGTTTTCTGATCAGTTTGACCACTAATTACAGTGTTTATCTCAAGATTAACGAAAGCATAGATGCTGTATAACATTTGATGTAAAGACTCGATGTTTTTCTGCAGGTTAATTCCCGTCCCTATGGTTGGTTTTAAAGAGCTGCTCCGCAGGTTGCAGATCCAAGAGCAGATGACTAAACAGCACCAGACCAGGGTGGATGTGAGTTAAAATATCACTGCTGCTGCTTTCTCATTTTAGCAAATGTGAAAACGCCTGACAGGACATGAGCAAAGTTGTGCTGTTGGATTATCCACAAAGACATTTTGAAACAGATTTTTTTTTTTTTTTTTTTTTTTTTTTGTGGCGTCAAGGACGGTGCACAGATGTTGAGTTCATGCTCGCTGCCAACAGGTTGTTTTCATCCAGAGTTACTGTTGCAAATAGAGCTGCAAGGAGGGGCGGCATTTCAAAAGTAATTTTAGTTTAAAACTTCTTGACTCATATAAAAGTGTTTACGTTTATGGGGAGGGGGGGGGGTTGTTTGTTTTGTTTTGTTTTAGATCAGCTTGTTCATTTCTTCTGTGGTTTTACAGATTTTGGGACATTAATTAACTTATAAAGTTTCATAGCATTGCCAGAAAAATGTGTAACTGATTTTTTTCTACTTTGATTAACTGTCTGATATGACCGGGAACATTAAAACTTTTAGCCAAACTCAGGATTTTTAACATCCGGCAGACCAATATTTTGTTAAAAGAAACTTTACAAGTGTAACTCTTTGTTCATGGACTCAAGTTAAGAGAAAAAAAGTAAAGTATATTAAATGTATCATAGTTAAAGATTGTTTCAAGTTTGATGATGATAACTGTTGAGACCAAGAATTGAAGTAACTATTTTCTGTTTTCAATCACATGTCAACTGATAGATTATCTCCAACGACATCAGTGAACTCCAGAAGAACCAGGCGACGACTGTGGCCAAGATTGCTCAATACAAGAGGAAGCTGATGGATCTGTCTCACAGGGTGCTACAGGTAGCTGACACAATTTCATGCTGCTTGTAATTAAATGCTCAAACATCTTCACATATTCTGTCTCTGTGAAGGTTTTAATGTTTGGTAAGAATCTATTTGGCTTTCTAGCTTTTGTCTTCTAAGTGTAGGAAACAGATGAACGCCATCTATGTTTATGATCAGCTTTGGATATCCTTTCATTGTCTTCAACTTTGCCTGCATGGTCGGTTCTGCTTCAGTAATTCTGAGGTTTTAATCATTGCCATGTTTTCCCGAAAGGTTCTGATCAAACAGGAGATTCAAAGGAAAAGTGGTTATGCTATCCAAGTGGATGAGGAGCATCTCAGGGTCCAGCTGGACACCATTCAGTCAGAACTCAATGCCCCCACACAGTTCAAGGCAAGTGTGTCTAAAGCAGAGAAGCAAGTCAACACTGAATAAAAGTTCTGTTTTTTTCCCCATGTGGATTGAACTGAATGTGTAGGCTCAAAATTAATGTTTAAAAAAAAAATCAATTAGTAACTACTTTATAAATTGCTTTTTTTTTGTTGCAGTTTAAGTACAGTAGGAAACAATTTGATATAGTTGTTTCTGAAGTTTTTTGTTTTGGAATCTTTAGTAAACTTTTCTTTCTTTTTTTTTTTTTTTTTTTTTTGTCGTATTCAGGGTCGGTTGAATGAATTAATGTCCCAAATCCGGATGCAGAACCATTTTGGAGCTGTGAGGTCAGAGGAGCGCTACAGTGTCGATGCAGACCTTCTCAGAGAAATCAAACAAGTGAGATTTGACGTCTTTGCATTTTCTTTTTCAGTTTGGTTTCCTGCAGCAGTTTGTGGCTTTGTATTTGCCAAGAGTCCAAATACAACTCAGGAAACTCATCCCAGCAGTTAAAGCCTAGAGCACTGCCTTTCTGATATTGTGAAGTTGTCAGAATTTAACTGTACATCCAGAACTCTTTGAATTAGCATATCACCTGAACAGCTGTTTGTTTTTTTGTCACCTTTCCAGCATTTGAAACAGCAACAGGAAGGTTTAAGTCATTTGATCAGCGTCATCAAAGATGATTTGGAAGACATCAAGCTCATAGAGCACGGGCTGAGTGACAGCGTCCACATGAGAGGAGGCATCCTAAGCTGAGTGAACTCCATCAGCGTGCACACACTGAGAAAACCCCCACATCTGTTTGAAAAGTGAAAATGTGGTCATTTCTGACCCACACCAGGCAACATAATGCTCTCAAAGCTTCGGTCATGGATGGAGTGTCTGAGCAGACTCGATAAATAGACCTGCATGAACAAGCGTTGGCTTTGTTTCCGTCTTTTTAGCGAGTTTGTCTTTTGCCCCACGTGTCCATGTCGGTAAAACAGTGACTGGTTAATCTGTGCTGTCTGGACTGAAACAGACAGCTTAATGCAAAGACTCTGCACCTAATAATAGCTGGTTACCTTTATGTCAGATCAGATTATGGACACGAGACTATAAATGTGTCATGTACACAAGATGTGGGATTGAGCACGTCATGATTTCAAACATTGTAAATACACCTTTGTATTTTGTATGCTTTAAGACTATTAATAAATTTCATTTCAGTTCAAAATTATATTTTCTGGATGTTTTTCTCTACAAGAGAGACCAACTTCTTTTCCTTCTGTGTCTTGAAAGTAATGTTTTTAAATTGTCAGAATGGCAACTTAAATGCATATTTCTTTCAAATTTTTTTTCACCATTAATCTGTTTATACACAAATGTATGGTTATGTATGTGTAATTGACTCCATGCATATGACTTCACATTGGTATATTTACATATGTACAAGCATTTAAAGTTACATGTACGTCTATTTCTATTCATAGATAGTATGTAAATGTTACTTTCAAGTAATTGATGTGTATCTATCACACACCACACACACATACAACTGAACAGGGAATGCTCCTCCCCTTCTCTGTTTGTAAATGTCTGTATGTACGTTAAAGTGTCTGTCATTTCATTCAAACTGACTTGCATATGATAAAACACACACCACAGTCACCAAGATGCACCCATCACTGTCTTGTCTTCTCTTTCATGTCCCACAGTCTGGTATTAGTTTTTTTGGTTTTTTTTTTGACTCAAGATCAACATTTATACATATGTGGCTTTTAGGTTTTGCTAAATCTGGTATTAAACAGAGTGTGTGTGTGTATAAAATACAATACACATACAACTGTGATAAATGGTCAGAATGAGATTTATTTATTTATTTGGAGAGGGAGCTTAAATGACTTTCTTCAAAGTCATAAGTTTGCATACCTTTGGTTACTATTTCATAGAATTGCCTGTAAACTGTTCAACTTGGCTCAAATGTTTTTGGGTAGTTTTCCACAAGCGTCTCTGAATCTTACTGGAATTTTGGACTTTTCCTCCTGGCAGAGCTCAGTTAAGTTTGTTGGCTTTTGTACTCACATACCTTTTCAGTACTGCCCACAATTTTTCTGCAGATTTGAGGTCAGGCCAGTACCTTCATGTTGTTGTTCTGAGGCCGCTTTTCAGCTCACTTATAGGGGTGGTTGGGATCACTGTCCATTTGGAAGATCTACTCTCACCCAAGTTTTAACTTGTTGGATGAAATTTTAAATACAGCATAAATACAGAATCTTCTTTCCTCTAAATGCTGTCTGAAATATACCAGTCCCTTCTGCAGCAAAGCTTCCCTCGTGCTTTAATGTTGTTTACGCTTGTATAGAATAATTTGAAAAAATGAACATGAAGCCTTCAAGCATCTGGAAATTGTATCTAGGGATGAATCAGACCTGGAAAGGGTCACAATTCTTTTCCTGATCTTTTAGTAGATTTCTGTTTTTAAACTGTTGAAAGCCATGGGTCATCTTGGCACGTTAGGTTTTAAAATTGAAGAAAAGTCATTTAAAAATTGCTATGTTCTCACTTGTGACAAATTAAAAACAGTAGTCCTAGAACAGGAAAGGCTTCCTAAGCTTTACAGTTGGACATTTTGAGGAAAAATCTTTGAGTGGTTTGCAAAACTTTGAAACTGTTCATGCATGTCTGGACCTCTTTCTGCTCACTTGTGTTTACATTGTGATAGTATCTTATATGGGACACCTGGTATTTCCTGTTTACCTCCTCAGATTTGCACTTTCCTACATCTCATCAAAGCAGGGCTTGAGTTGATAGGATTTATCTCCAGGATTTGCATCCCTATAGGGGTGAAGACACTGATTGGCAGTCGAACTGATTAGGCAGCTTTCCAACAGATTATATCCCCTCGTGCAGTCTTGGCACGCATATCGCAAGGGTCTGAATTTAAATGGTTGACCAGAGCACCTGTGCAAGCGAGTATCCTCTCTATCCTGAAAAATGATGCATACATTTTAAAAAGGGCCTAAACTCTGGCAAAAACTTTTTAAAAAATTGTTTATAGTCTGCTTCAAAATAAGATGTGACAAATTAATTTGTCTATTGTTAAATCATTTAATAAATACTTTCTCAGAGGGACAGGAGATTTAACTTGGCGAACAGAAGAAAGTAGAGCACGAGTTACCTACTGATGTCATTTGAAAGCAGAGAAACTACTACAACATTTTTTTAAGAAAAGTTAAAATAGAATTTTTAAAAAATGCATCTTACAAAGAACTAAACATATTGTGATATATAAAATCAATAATTTGGCGCAGTCATTCTCAGTTTGGAATGATCACTACTTTACTTACAAACTTAAAAATACAAAAGATATAAAAGGTAGAAAACAGTCCCCCCCCAAAAAAGCTATGAGGTAGAAAAAAATC
>JAOWBL010000004.1:6041589-6080232 GCA_028564865.1 Zenarchopterus dispar | reverse complement strand
ATATATATATATATAAATTTTTTTTTTTGGTTGATAAACATTGCAGGTGCCATTACCATCATGAGGTGGAGGAGGCTCAGGTGTGTTGCCTAAAAAACAGGAAACATGCCATGAACACTACATAGTTACTCAATTTTACAAGTGACAACGATAAATGAAATAACATCTCTCACCTCTCCGCTTGCAGATGTATCCTCTCTTGTTCTCACAGTTGTCGTCGTTCCAGTAGCCGTTATTAATGAGTATGGACAAGCAGTCCTCACCAAAGTAATCATCTGGATTTCCTGTGAGAACAAATGACTTCAGTTCCAAAACTTTTCTGAAGACGAAGATTTTCAATCCTCATATTAAAGGTCGTAACCTGCATTCCAGCGAATGTATCTGAAGGGAGAGCCGTCCGTCCACTCCCAGCCGCCCTCGGTGACGGAGTCGTGCCCGCCCATCCACAGAGAGATCCCGGTGGGAGTCTGCTGGATCACACCTGGGAGGAAGCCATGAAAGGCAACATTAACGTTGGAATAATCTCTATTTCTTTTCCTGCTTTTTGGTAATAGAAGTCCTTTAGTTGTGGTAATGTGATCTTTGTTGCATCAACTTATATTTTAAAATCCTCTAACTTAAAAAAAAATCATTTATTCTATTTTTTCACATTTTAGTCATCAAGCAGTAATAAAGCTGGCCACTGCATTATCTCACATTTACCAAAACTGATCCCGACTCATCATTTTGACCCAGTCTTGTCAACAAACAGATGTTAATAAAGCTTGATAGAGTTGAAAACGACACACATGAAGACCGTGGAGTAAAACAGTGAAGGGCGTTACCCTGTATGAAGGCCTGCTCAAAGGGATCGGTGATGCTGAGCAGGTCTCCTCCTTGGTTGACGCAGTCAGCTCGAGCTTCTGCCCACGTCCTCATCGACAGGTAGTTAAACAGGTAGCAGAAGTCGTTAAAAGGGTCGAACATCCAAGAACCGCATTTGGCGTTCCATCCTGTGGGAAACAGTTCACACATCCACTGATTCAAATAAACGCATCCCGTTATCTGTCTAAAAGCTTAGAAAAATAGAGTTTGAAGGAGACCTGGTCCAGATGTTGGAGGCTGGGGAGGAGGTCCTTGGCCCTTAGCTGTGGAGGTACGAAGAATAATTAAAAATGTGGACCATGAAAGCAGTAATAGGCACGTCAGTGTGAGAGTATGACACCTTTTTTGCAGATGTATGACTTTGTGGAGGTGCAGAAGTCATCGTTGAACATCCCAGCTTCGTGGTGGTTCATTCCTCTGATGTTCACGCAGTCCTCGTTATCCTGCCAGTTGTCTGGCTGGTTGGGGCCCCACAGGAGGAAGTCCTGAGATCCACAGAAATCGTGATGAGTATCAGCATAGTCAAACTTCAGCACTTTCCGTAACAACGCCCAGGTTCGTTACTCACTGTGGGCGTCCCATCAGTGTATACAAATTGGTTTTCAACATTGATGTCATTTAAACCCAGCCAGGCTTGCCACGCCATGTGAGCTGCAGCAAAAAAAAAAAAAAAAAAGATCGCAAATCAAAACACCAGAAGAGAGCATTATCTGTTTCATGTCTTATTCCCTGACAAATTCCCCATCTTTGCTGCGTACCAGTCAGGAAACTCAGCTCTTCCTGTGAGTGGACGCTGACCAGGTGGCCCTGCTCCGAGTTGCAGTGAGCCTCGGCATCGTGCCAGTTTTTCGCCTCCTCTTGCTCAAAGTGGTAGCAGAAGTCTCCGTACAACAAATATCCACGGTCGCAGTGAGAGTCTGAAGCAGACAATGAGGCAGTTACTGACAAGGACACTACAAGGCGGCGTGTGAGGCGAGAGCGGGAAGAAAAACTGACCAGGAGCTGCAGTTGGTTTTGTGTTCTGTCCACCCGTCATCTCACAGATGTAGCCCAGGCTCTTAAAGCAGTTGGTCGTTTCCCATTTTCCCTCATAATTCCCTGGAAAACGACACAAACACGGCTCACGGTTTCTTGGTCACACCCGTCATTCTGAAATCTGTCCGTCACGGCAAACAGGGTGGCAGAGAGCAGCTCCCACCTGTGAAGATCTGCCCACAGTCCCACAGGTCTTTAGTGTTTACGGGCCAGCCGGAACCGTAGTTGGAAAACACAGTGTCGGTTTTATCGACCCATTTGAAAACACCATCCTGGTCCTTATCTGGTAACAAGGCAACAAGTAGAGTATTTTTTCAATCCCAGAGTGTGATGTAAAAAGAGCTGGACTCATAACAGTCTGCAAAGTACCTGATAAGCCGATCCAGATGTCAGGAATGTCCACCTGGTGAAAGTCTGGAAGTTTGCCATTGATGAAAAATTGCTCATCTTCACTGTGGAAAAGAGAAACAGGACTTGTATGAGATTCTCTTCCGTGTGATTAAATGTAGAACGGGCTGTAGTTCCAAATATAAACTAATCTTTTCATGTTTTTTTTTTTTTTTAAAGAAATGTACATAATCTCCTGAAAGGCAACGCTTGTGCAAAAGTTACTATTATCTTTTTCAATCTTTTTTTTTTTTTATAATTTGTAAAAGGATAATAAATCATCTAATTGTAGTGGGTCTTACAACAGCTTACAACTTTTTCCCCCAGAGTGGCACTTTTTATTGAACAAAATGAACTCAAAAGAAAAAAAAAAAAATTAAATGGGCAATACTAAGTACCCCTGTGATTCAGTATCTTATAGATCCACCTTTAGCAGCAGATACTTTAAGTAGTCTTGTATGATGTAATCAATCTTTCAGATTGTAGTGGAGGAATTTTGATTTTTACATTTTTTTTAATGCCATTGGAGGACATTTAATGCCATTTCATGCCATATTTACAGAAATAAATATAGATTAATAAGCTACAGTTGAGAATTGATTATCAGCCCTTCTGCTGAGTTTGTATTTATATAGACTGAGACATTTATACAATATCAAGTAAACAGGAAGCAATAAGCACCTACTGCTCTTGAACATCTGAATTGTAAGAAGGAACACTTTTGTTTTCACATGACTGTACCCTGGTTTTGTAATAATTACCTGTTGATAATCAGTAAGTGAGCCCCCAAGTCAGAGCACTTGGTAAGAGCCTCGTGCCAGGTGGTCAAGAGGTTGATGTTACTGACCATCCAGTAACAACTGCCAGCAAAGCTCAGCCAGCCAGACGGGCAGATGGCTGCAGGTTTGGGTGAGAAGAGGAGCGGGAAAGGCTCAGAGCAGGTAGCTTGAACGAGATTCTTATGACTGGGGTAAGAAAAGCTCTGCTTACTGTTGAGTGGACGCTTGCACATGTAAGGACGTTCGTATCTGCACTGATGGGACCTCCAGTCTCCCAGTTCTTCTGATGCATCTTTGATTATTGCAATGCATGAGCCGACCTGTGCGTCACTGTGGGAGAACACGAGCTTTTTAGCCGTGATTCGCGTTGAAGTGTGAATGCCGCGCGTTTAGACGGGATATCTTACACTGTCGGTTGACCTTCGCCCCAATTTGTGTACGACAACTGCTGCGCATCAGACCAGGCAAAGTTGGTGTTCCCGGTTTCCACCTCACACGATATCTTGTTGCATTTCTGGAGAAACAAAGCTCAGCTTCACATTTATGTGCTTCGCATTCAATCATACAGAGGAAAGTGAGCGTCTCAGTGCGACTCCATGTTCCTCTCACCAGCGTGGAGAGTCCGATCCAGAGGTCCAGATGCGTCTGCTCCATTGTTCCCATCACATAGGTGTTTTCTTCTTCATTGATTACAGACACCAGGTCTCCTCCCTCCAGCACACAGTCATGTCTCGCTGCCAACCAGCTCTTCCTCAGCTGTGACTTATACTTGTAGCAGTTGGAGCCGTAGGGCCTCCAGCCGTTGGCCAAGTCGCACTGCGGGCCAGGATTTGCTGTGGAGCAAAAAAAAAAAAAAAGAAAATTCAAGGTGTATGAGTCCCTAAAGAGGAAATATTTTACTAAAATCTGCACCTCTTATCTCTGTTGGCTTGTCATTTAATATGAACAGATGAAATCTAGAACTATTACAAGGCTTCACATTTTAAACGTTTACACCTTAAACACGTTAGACCAACACTAAATTAGCTCCTTCGTATGACTTTGTTGAGAGTTTAGTACCTCTGTTGGTTCTCTGGTAGAAGTGAAATACCACCGTGTGATGGCTCAAAATATAAATCACAAATTTAAGTCTGATATCAGCATTTAAAAATGTGCATGTTCACATATATAAAAGATTTTATTGTATGATGTAGAGGTGTGGCTCTAATGTTATAAAGTCTGCTACCTGTTAGCTGCTCTCATAAAAAGAAATGTTTGTTGATTTGAATTTGGCAAACCAGAGCTACTCATTCATCAAAATGTGAAAGGAGTGATAATACATACATTTTCCGTAACTATAGTTTTAACTTTAACAAACAGTGGCCCTTCCAGTGTCACTGATGGTCACGACATCAGCTGAGCTCTGATCAACATCTCGTAAAATTGAATGAAAATGAAAGCAGAATTTGCATTAATTGAACATAAAGCAAGACCGGGAGAAATCTGCAAGTTGTTGCTGCTGAGTAAGTGAGAAGATTTTACAAAAAGAGTTTATGTGCAACGGTTTCCTTACGGTTGATGTGCTTGCAGATGTATCTTCTCTTTACGTCGCAGTTTTCATCATTCCACTGTCCAAAGTTGTATCCGACCACCTGACCACAGTCCTCTGCATCATCCCAGTTATCTGGCTGACCCTCCATCCAGAACCTGAAAGAGAGTTGATAGGATATTTCTGGATAAAACCTCTAAAAATATTTCACATTTAATGAAAACTCAAATCAAACCCATTTCAAGGCTTTTCATTTCACTTCAAGAGATGCAGACCTTCAACAAACAGAAAATCTCACTTTGATAAATAAATAAGCCAATTATACTGAGTGTAATTTGTTATGATATGTAGATGACGTACGACAGGAATTCTATAAACGGGCTCCCGTCGCTCCACTCCCAGACGTTTTCTACGGTTTGGTCATTCAGGCCGATCCAGTAGATATCTGTGCCGATTTGTGTTCTCACCCATAACTAAAAATAAGACATGAACATACAGGAGTGATAAGAGGACATGCGGCATCTTTCATTGCAGATGTATTGCGTGGGTTTTGGGCCCCTCACCCTCTCATGAATGTCCTGAACGCTCATCAGGTTGCTGTTCTGCTCCAAACAAAATGTATTAGCCTCAAACCACGTCTTAGTATCGGTGGAAAAGAAGTAACATTTGTCCTCGTACTCCCTCCAGCCTTGCTGGCACTGGCTACGAGCTGGAGGAAGATTAAAAAAAAAAAAAACATTTAAAAAAATAAATACAGCAACATGAATACATGTGTGAGACCTCACAAAAGCATTCTCTTTGTTTTTTTGTTAGCTGCCAATAATTTCTCTGGTTTACAGTGAGGTCAGAGCCCAAAGAAACTATAATCTACAGATTTTACAGAGGCCCAACACAATATGGCTGATGGGACCAATAACTTAGAAAATATATATTTTCAAAGAGGAAACAAAACATCAGGAAGTGATTTCACACACAGTATGTGTAGCATGTTTATTAAATGGGATTTTAGTCCAGGACGACACATTTTAGTGCATTTTTGAATCATTCATGTAACTTCACTGTTATCGTGTCTAAAAGATGCTCACTCTGGGATTAATAACTTCTAGTTAAACAGAACTGGTGCCAGTTTAGTTTGTCAGAGCCTCGTCGTGACTCTTGATCCTCTTTAATGATCAGTTCAGAAATTTTAAATGCACTGGGCCTTTAAACCACAATATAAATGGACTTAGTGTCGATTTACAGAGATTATAAAGTATAATTCCACAACATATAGTATCGGTCGACTGGGAAGCTTCAAACAATCAAAATAAAAGTACTCAGATTACTCTTCAAGTTTCCCAGCTGATGTGGAATTTCACGAGCAGGTGAGAGAGTTGAATGATCGTCAATCATAAAAGTCCCATGACTGATCCACAGTTCAGCCGTGTCAATCAACTCTGAAAACCTCACGCAAATCTTACGGTGAATGTTTGACTTTAACGACTTTAGAAACACGGTGGAATCACATGTTTTGCACACGTCTTTAATTGGCTGTGCGGCCATTAGGGAGGCAGGTTCTACCTGAGTGTTGTTCATTAAAGCTAAATGCTTCACCTGAAATACACCGCTGCCATGTAATGCGGAAAAAATAACTATTATGGTCAAAATTTTGAAACATTGAAGACGCAAATGTGTATATTAATCGATAGTACTACTAGTATACATAATTTTCATTAGAATAAAGACAAATAGCAATGAACGTTTGAAAGGAAAAACTTAAAAAAGAGCCACTAAAACAGTTCATTACTTTAAAAATGTACATTGACCTATTCAGATATAAGGCCGTGTGTAAAAATATCTTTTAAAATCTGGAAAACATCAAACTGTCATTAATAGTTTTTGTGTTTTGAAAAAGTAGATGTGAGAAGAGGATCACTTCAGTCTCCAAAAGGTAAAAGAACAATTGTTTCACATCAGGTAATGAAGTACAATATTTCTGTTCATAATAATAAAAAATAATTATAACATTTCTTGTTCAACAGTTATGATTTATTTAAATCTGATTACAGGTGAATAACATTTTTTAATCTTTTGTGCATTATCTATATGTAAATATCTTTTTCAAACCTCTAAAACAAAAAACAAACTTGTGATTTTTTTCAGTCCATTTTTTTAGTTTGCCTGTTCTGAAATTCTTGTTTCTTTGAAACTTTCAGAAGTTAAATCAAGCTCAGATCTTCCTGTGATTATTTAACACAATTTAAAAAAA
Organism: Zenarchopterus dispar; assembly: GCA_028564865.1. Lineage (NCBI taxonomy): Eukaryota > Metazoa > Chordata > Actinopteri > Beloniformes > Zenarchopteridae > Zenarchopterus > Zenarchopterus dispar. Next base: position 6,073,391 of record JAOWBL010000004.1, on the reverse strand, counting down.
AAAAAAAAAAAAGTCTAAATATTGACATAAAGACATTCATCGGGTGTAGTCTTACCGCAGATGAGAAGAGCAGCAAAGCTGAGCAGCCTCAGGAGTCTTATGTCCATTTTTCTTTTTTAAACTTTTCTGCGTTCACCTTTCAGAGTGTGTTTCTGCACATCCTAGTAGCCGTTCGCTGTCCTCCGACCTGCAGAGCCTGGCAGTGCGTATTCGTGTACGCGCGTTTGTGTGCGACGTGTTCACCAGCGTTCAGACCTCTGAGCATCTCCTCTTCTCGTCACCTCTTTTCAGCTTCCTCCAGAGTCCAAAGACTGAAAGCAGTAAAACGCCAGAAGACAAACACTTGACCTTTTGACCCAGGTTTCTAACTTAAAACTTAAAGTTTGCAACAAAACACTGTCAACAGTTTACCTTCAACACATGTTAATAAAAGCAAAGCCTTTAAATGTTATTTAGTATTAAGAGGTCACATCAATGCAAGTTATATATATAGTTATTAAAACTTGTAATTACATTTACATTTTAAGGAATACCGTGGTCAATTATAACCTTTTATTTATTATTATTTTTACTTTGTCACTACAATACTAGGTACAACATCTTGATAATTTTTCTAAAAAATACCCAAGAAGAGTTCATATCAATCTACTTGTATTTAAATACATCAAAGGTTTGTTTCCTGAACTTCTCAAAATTTCAACAGGAGTAAAGAAATTGTGCAATTTTAATTACATAATAAAAACAAGAATTCTCCAAAACCATAAAGTCAGGAGGATACAGTTTATAACGACCACATGTCAGCTGCCAATAAACTTATACTGCAAGTTTCTGCCTCAAACTGTTACTTTTTAACATGATTTAATGGGCTGCTATAAAAGTTAAACGCAGATTTAAAATCAAATTCTCATTTATGTGTTTTACTGTTCAGCAGCCATGAGAAGCAGTGGTCATTAATCTGTGTTAAAAAGCAAGAACTACCTCAAACAAGTTTATTTCGTTAATAAAAAGCAAGGAAATGCTCACCTTCGTAGGGCGATGTGAACGGGGAAATTATGCATTTTTGTAAATGAAGTGGTGGTTAATTTCATAGTGGTGCATTAAAACAAACCTGAGTCTAGAAGTGTTTAAGAAAAAAAAAAAAAGAGAAATGAATGTTTACATATCACTTTATTGTACCAACTTATACCAATACATCTAAACAAAGTACAAGAAGCGGTAAAGAGGAGATAAAGAGGTAAAGAGGAGATGGAACAACACAAAACGTACACATCAAAATTTACAAATGACAAAGTTTCAAATTTGCTGTAAAAATGATTGATGGTACACAATATCTGCAACAATATATATTTTTCCTTATATAAACAGTAAATAGAAGTTATCTGAAGCCCTAGACTAAAAACTCAGCTGCTGCCAGAGATTACAAATGTTTGTTTCTTCCATATGGTAGAAATAGTTTTGTTAAATAAACACAGTTAAACTTAAAAAAAAAAACAACAACTCTCCACTGTGGGCAAAAATATACTCGGACATCACATCTATTCTTGGAAAAATAGTGCACAGCAATGGATTATAGAGTCAAGAATAATATCAAAGATACACCCATTTTTACGAGACAAAAGTGTCCACAAATTGACATAACGGAACCGTCTGCAGGCACAAGCCTCACCTGAGTCTCATCGTCATCTGTAAACCCACTGATTAGGATTTCTGAACGTCCAGTTTTGTTAAACGGAGATCTTGGATGTGATTCTGCTCGGGTCAGTGCGACCAGATCTCTGCTCAGTTCTGTAAAACCGAGGCTGACCCAACATATTGCTCTGTTCACCTCATGACCCTCCGGTGTGGCCGTCGTTCACATATGAAACTGAGGTAAAATAAGTGATATAATTTCAGCAGGCAGCTGAACGGGATTTGTCAAATAGGAGTTTTTTTTGTTTGTTTTTTTCTCTGTTTGGCACTTGCTGGAGTGTGATATGTCACATCCTAAATAAAGATTGATTTTTTTTCTTTTAAAGAGGTTTCAAATGCATTAACGGAAAAATCTAGTAAGATTTGTTGAAAAAAAAAAAAATTCTCACATACACCTCAAAAAAGTTAACCCCAACATTCACTTCAGGATTGCAGGAAATGTTTTTGCATCATGTCACATTTCAGAAAGATGAAAATATTTCAATAACTCAGGCTAGTGAAAAATTCACGATCAATGTCTTCAAATTGCTGATTTGACACGCCTCTCTGGACATTAAAAAAATAAAACCAATGAAACAATCTTCTTATAAGCAACGAGTCCAAGATCTAAATCCAAGCACTCTGATCTCCCCTAAGAGGTTTGTCTTGAATAAAAGCCTCAGTCACTATTGTCCCTTTTAAAAAGTCAAAACGATGTTGAGATGAAGAAAATACAGTACAAAATACTACATCAAATGTAAGTTAGCATCAACAAGGGTCTAGAAACATGAGTTAAACGTGACTTTGTGCAACTTCAGATTGCAAGTCTGTAAATTCTTGCGGGTTTTCTTCAGTCAAGAGTGTGTTCATCAGTCTTCGTTGTGAAGGTGAATTTCAGTGCTGACAGTATTCATGCTGTCGACTGTGTGCTTAGTGTTGTGTGCTTGTGCAGTCGTCAGATCTGGTGATGACCCGGCAGTCAGTCACCTGGTGGAGCGCAGGTTGGTCGTCACATGCAGTTGACCACGTTGCTGGAGCCCTGGCCGACGTCTCTGATACGGCTGACGTGAGTCGAGCACACGGCAACTCCGGCTCCAGCCCGGCAGTGAGACACGGACGCCACCAGCTCCCATCTGAACGGCAAAGACAAATCATAAGTATGAGGGAAGACACACTTCAACAAGATTTGAGTAATTAATTAACTGTAGACAAACTGGTCACCATTTGAAAATGACAAAATACCTGGGAAAACGCTTCAAATGTGAAACACATATGAAAAACACTTCATTGCTGATTTCCATCGATAACACCTGTCTCTCTCACACACACACGCACACAAACAGCGAGCGAGCGAGCGAGAGTAACACCCCCTGAGCCACTACTGCTTATGTCACAAAAACTACCCTCAATAGATGCAGAAGGGGAGAATTCATGGTCTCCACTGCCATCAAACTGGACCAGTATTTGTTCAGATTGACAAAAGTGTCTTAGATGCTTCTAACATGCTCCTGTAACACAATACAGTGATACAATATTTATAATATAAATAATCATAATGATAAAAGTGTAAGTCTGAAGAACTTCCAAAGTTTATTAGGACTTGAGTGATATAATCTTTCATGAATTGTTCTCCATCACTTTTACCGAAATATCTGAATAAAGCTATTGTGACAAATACCTCACTGTTTTAGAGATTAAAGCCATTAAAGTTCCACATCTAAAGTCTGAAAAGGGCTTAATACAGGATTTCTGTCATGTTTTACTTTTGTCCATCAATTAGAAAGACACAAAACAATCTGCAAGTTGGGGGTAATTTTCCATCTAGGATCTCTGCACCAGTCTGGTTGGCAAAGCAGCATAAGGACAGATAATAATTTGACCCAGTTTGAAATTAAGAAGCTGAGGTGGTGGTGGGTTGCAAAACAGCTTAAAGGAGCTTAAACCTGTCCTAGGATTGAGAAGTGAATGAACAGAAGGAAATCGGATGATTGATCAGCAGATGTAAACTGAACTTGACCACATGAAACTTTAAAATAACATTTTGTGCAGCACGTTTTAATATTAATATTTTCTGTTGTTTATTCAGCTGGTGTCCCATCTGTCTGTAAACATACAAAAAACTAAAATGATTATAATTGATTCCACTTTTTTTTTTAAAAAACACACAGGGGAAACATTCACTTCGTAATTTGCACTTCTAAAACAAATACATAATTCTAATATGCCAACATAAAAAGAGGTTTTCAGACTTTGTTGCATCCTGCTGTTTGATACAATAGTTGAAATGTGACTAAAACATTGGAAAAGATTTTAAAACTCCTTTAAAGGCAGAGCTACCAGCTCATCCCAACAAGGCTCTGACAATGTATTTGATACCTAGCAAGCCCACAAGACACTTGGTTGCATCATTGTGAAGGGAATTATAGAAGACTACCACTCAAGCGCTTAAAATTTTGCATGGCTAAGGTGAGCCTCTGCTGTAAGCTTGTTTTTTTTGTTTTTTTTTTTAAATAATGTAGGGTAGAAATCTAAAAGGGATGTGCAGTCCTCTCTCCCTCTCACCTGTTCATTCTGGGCTCAAAAGCCTCCACTGTGTTCAGGTAAATGTTCCCATTGTGACCTCCGACTGCAAACACTCTTCCCATGACAGTGGCAACGCCGACGCCACCGCGGGGGGTGGTGAGCTCAGATACGTACTCCCAGCGGTGCATTCGTGGGTCAAAGCGCTCGACGGAGCTCAGAGGAGAATTGTCATCAAAGCCACCTTTAAAAATTTAATTAGAAACGATTAGGTAATTAATTTCTGAAGGATTTCTTTTTGTGCTTTTGTCTAAGACAATGAAGAGTTCATACAACAAGCTGCAATGTGGGAAATTACTGAGCTTAAACAGTAAATTGTAGCAACCTAAGTAGGAGTTTGTTAATTAAACTGTGGGAAAATGTCATGTCTGCCAAGAATTTACTACACAACATGATCCAACAGAAAACAAACACTTGAATAACTTCTCAAATTCCAGCTTTGCAATAAAAACCTCGTCCTTATGCTGGGTTAATTGTTAATCAGTTACCAAATAGTTTTACAAAACATGAACTTTTGTCTCCATTCATGTCTTTGTGTATAAAACTGAAGGGTGTAAACTTAAAGCACATGATGTGGGTGTATTTAAAAGCGTCCATTTGCATACCTAAAGTTCACGTCTTAGAGCTGCTGTTTATGGTTCTAACAAACATTACCTGAGCATCTGACGGATCAAACACAAAGCCATGAATATCACAAGTCATCACATTCCTCTCACCGACTACATAGAGGCAGCCGTTCAGTTTGCTGACTCCATTTCCAGCACGTCGCTGGCCCATCTCGCTGACCTCTGACCACTTGTTGAGGTGAGGATTAAACCTTTCAACACTGGACAGTGATGCCACGCCATCGTTTCCTCCAACCGCGTACACATAACTCTGACAAAGTGCGGAAACAAGTCATTCAAGTTCAGAAAACCAACATGTGTCAAACATAAATTATTGAGTTTCTTTTTTTTTTTTTTTTACCCCCAGTGCCACAGACCCAACCCCTCCTCTGGGTGTGTTCATTGGGGCTACAGCACTCCAGCAGTCGCCTTCGATGTCGTAACGCTCCACATCATTGAAGCAAGAGTTGTCATCCAGACCTCCGATTGCATATATAGGACCACCGAGAGCAGCTAAGGCTATTCCCCTCCTGAAAAACACATACTTGAACTACTTATACAATTTTAAGAGATAGATGAAAAATGGCTCACAGCAAGACCATGCATGTTGGACTTTAAAGCTGACCTCTGACCAGGGAATTTAGATGAAACAGAGGAACTAACATATCAGAGCAGTCCGAGTAGAAAATGTCTCACTACAATTTGCCTTTATACCTTTTGGTATTCATGGAGGCCTTCATCATCCACTTGTTGGTGAGAGGGTCAAACATCTCCATGTTGCCTAAGTGTTCGTTACCATCATGACCCCCAACAGCATAAACTTTACCTATAAAGAAGGTGAAAAAAAAAAGGATCATCACATACATGCGAAGTTGACTCCAACAATGATGAGACTAGCAATTTAAGAAGTTAAACCTAAATTAAAATTCCTTTTACCTCCCACAGATATCACCCCCACATGACGACGTCTGCTGTTCATTTCAGGACCAAAGAACCAGCTGTTCTTAGTGATGGAGAAGCATTCGATGCTGCGAAATGGATCACCGGAACCTCCCCGACCACCCACACAGAACAGAACCCCTGTGGAAGTGGTGAGACTCATCAAAAAAGGTGGATCATTCAAAGAAAACACATTTTATCACCACTAAAAATGCACATACATTACAAACTTTGGTTATAAGCACACAAGCTACATATGGTAACATTAAAATATTAAAAGCGCTGTTCAGAGTTGTAATGTAAGGTTTCTCGTGAATGTTAAATATTCAAAGGGTCCCTCATTATGATGATACATTATTCAAAGGAAGTGACATCAGTTTTGATTTTTCTGCTCCTAAAATTCTCCGCTGATTTGTATTGGATGTTAGTGCCAAGCACCAATCACAAAACACAGAGCTGAAGCCATATCTGCAGATGTGCTGCAAGTGTGCTTCTGTTGACTAAATGAATGAATGAATGCAACTGCTTACATTACAAAATATAATTTGAATGACTTTTTAAACCTTTATTCTTAACCTAGTAGATATGTTTAAATCATTATATTAATGTGAAATGTATTCATTGTTATTTGTTCAGTGCCAGAGAACAATACATAACTCATGACTGACATATTAAAGTAAAAATATTACACATGCATGTTTGATAATAAATAAATATCACTCTTCTGTCATTGTCTCGTTTCCATCCTCTCTTTTAGCACAAGCTGCATTTCAGTTTTTATTTAAAAGACACAAGTAAATCACATTTTACAGTTTAATGTGACTATGATAAAACATACATTATAGATGTAAATTACATTTCTTGGATCCAAACATTCATAAAGACATTTACTTAACTTTTTCTTTCTAATCATCACTACCGTTTTGCATGTTTCCATTACCTCTAGATTTACACAAAACCAAATATCAAAAAAGAAATCCTGTAACTGAAATGGCAGTAATTTGAAAGAAAAAAAAAATCCCAAAGATCAAATAAACTTTTTAACTCTTTTTCTGGGTGGTTTTTCAGGTAATCCGATAATCTACTTTATCGCAAAAATGTAATGAAAATGCTTTTTGCGAATTTCCCTGTCTCTGGCAGCTTCTAGACCCGACGTAACCGGTCGATCTAAAGTCATCAAAATATAGTTTCCAATCTCACAGGACGAGATATGTAGCATTTGGAGAAGTAGGCTACATTTATTAGAAAAAGACCATTCAATGGAAAAACTGACCCACTGCAGCGCTACCTTTATCACAAATTCAGCATTTCGAATTTCTAAGTGTAATGGAAACATGGCTACCGTGACTTAAACCACAGGGCAGGTAATGTGTAATATGGCTGCATCAACATTCAGACAATGGTATAATTGCACAGAAAACCTTTTCTCTAAATCTCTTTAGCTGTTATTTCAAATCACTGAATAATAATCTCTGAATAATCCAAATAATCTCAAGAGGCTGCCAAATTATGTCCAAGTTCAGCTAACCCTTTTACAGTAGGCATGTATACCCCACCATCTTAGGTATGACCAAGTCTGCTACAACACATACAAATATGTTTTCAACTAAGATGCTATATTTTTTTCTTATTTATTTTAAGAAAAAGTCCTGAATGTTGCTGTGTCATAAAAGCTGTTACCCAATAAAAACAACACACCACCATGTAAACAATACCTGCAGTATGTTTCCGAGGGATGGTGCGGACAGAGTATTCAAAGTCCGGAACCACTTTGTTGCTGAGGTGCAGGTAGTAGTTCCTGGCTTCATCCATCAGGTCACGACAATTCAAGTTTCCATTGATCATCTCATCTTTCGCCACTGTTCCAGTCAGAAACTCGACGGGGAGCAGAGGAAGGCGCACCTAAACACAGGGAGCCATTTGTAAAAATTATTACATAAAACTATCAAGACTCTAATTTCACATGCTGTCAAACATTTCGTTTAAGAGTAAAACTGTTTCAGAAAAACTGCACGTATTCTCTAACCTGAGACATGATCTGGTCCAGCCAGGCCTCATGGTGCTGAGGGTTTGCCTTCAGCCACTTCACTGCTGCATTGTACACCTGCGTCTCTGAGTGGATGTTGAGGTCACAGGAGGACAATAATGTGCGCAAGTGCTGAGGCGACACGCATGTGAAGTCCTCACACTCCACAACCTCGGTAAAGTGCTCACAGGCGTAGCGGTCAGCCATGTCCATCAGGTCCACACGGTTGTGACTCTCAGCAAAGGTTCGAACTGCCAGGCAGTTGGTGGGGTGAAAGTGGGCCTTCATGTACTCACAGCAGGCTCGTGCCACCAATTCAACCTAACAAGTACCATGCAATAAAGGCATTTTTAAAAGTATGATATGTAGGGTACAGTGTTGTTCTGGAAACAAACTTATTATATTTTAAGCTGTTCAGTTAAGCATAAATTTATTTCCAGGTGCAAATGTAAAACATGTCAGACCACGGAACAGCACAGATTCTACTTGTATTTCTTCACCTGAAGGATGCAGGCAGCATAAAGTAATGGCTGGACATTGTCCACGGTTAAGGTGAGTTTGGAGGTGTAAGCAAAATGGACAAGGTCCTGGATAGCATCACCATCAAAGTCCTTAATCTCAATGAGCTCTTGTTTGGCCTCCGACATCTCCGACAGGAACATCGCCCTGAGGAAGAAGAAGAAGAAGAAGAAAAAAAAAGACATTATTACCACTTTTAGGGGGAGAGCAGAACTCCCTATTTTAGCACTAAGGTGATCTTTCTGAATGGATCCAAAATGTTAAAGCTGGTGCAGAGTGTGACCTGGTAGACTCTCTAGTATGATTAACAATAATCCTTTAAAGTGTATGTTGTCACAGGATGGTGTAGTAATATAGATAACAGCAAAGTGGCTGTGCAACACATCACTGACACAAATGAACACCACAACCCACCAGTGTACTGAGGAGATGTGGAAAAAGAGGTGTCAGGAAACTGGAAAGAAATCTAAGAACTTTGGGCTACTTATGCTTAATCAAGATGAAAGTTCATACTGGGTAAGACTAAGGAGAACTATTATACTATGACTGAAGTTAAGACTATAGGGAAAAAAGATCCAGGTAAAATAAGTACAGAAAGAAAATTTATCACAAAGTAGAAATTTAACACACCTGAAGTAAGGGATAACACAAGCCAACACTAGCTTGTGACATGGTATCAACCTACTGCCAACCTGTGAAAGAAAAAAAAGGAGAGAAATACAGAATACATAAAAGTGGGGAATGCATTCATATGATACTTCTCAGTTTCCACTGTGTACTATGACGCTGGCAAATATTTCGAGAGGAAAAAAGATCCCAAACAAAATTAAGAGTAGGCTCATCTGTAAATTATTGTTGGTTAAATCACAATAAACAAAATCGTGGTGGAAAAAGTGACAAATAGCTTCTGTTTCTTTTCTTGACTCCAGACAGAAAGTCTTACCTTCAGAGTGACATCACAGAGCTCCCCAACTTCATAGAAATGCCTGAGCGAGTTATGAAAATCCTTCCAAGCTTCATGAGCCTCAAAGACGAAAGAGCCGTCAGGCTCACATTCTGATTTTGACGCCCTGCCTCCTGGCCGCTTCTCCTTGGACTTCTGCTGCTTGGCATGATCTGGCACCACATCTCCTGGTGCCATGGTGGGCTACAGGAAATGACACCTACAAAACAGGTGAGAGGGACAGAATAGAAATCTGAACACCCAGGTTTCAATTACAGTAACACTTCTTCTTGACCTCATATGATAATGTCATGAGGTTAAGAAAAGACGGAAAAAGAAATTTCTGAGGGCTTCGGGAAAACAGATGAACATGCTGCAACAAGACTCTTACACTAAGCTGCAATTCAAGTTTACAGTAGTGAAACTACAGTCATTTGGAAAACATTTTATAATTCCACAGCGTCTGGATAATACGCCTAAATCTCATTTTAGTAGAATAGGAAAATAAAACATTACAACACTATTATGATTAGTAATAGTAAAGAAAAAGTCATAAAAGAGAAATATATTATTTCAGGCGGCTCATGGCATTTTAGAAAACATTAGGTGTTAAAAACTTTTATTAGTCTACCTTTTTTGTTGTTTATGCCATCTGTTTAGCAGAAACCAGGAGCGGTGTGACAAGACCACCGAGTCACAAGATAAAAACTATCTACTACAATTGCTTCAGAACCAAGTGTGAAGTCAGTTGGTAGAAATGTAATATTCTGACACATCTTTTTTTTGGTAGTTTCCCTAAAAACAAGAACTGTACTTGTAAGTCTCTTTTTATCGATTAAATCTCTGTACAAATTATAAAGTGTTTTAAACAACTCGTTGTTATAAACTGCAGTGTATAAATGACCTTGTCTAATGTTTTGTTTTTACATAAATCAGGCAATGCGCTATTTTTTTCCTTCAGAGTTTAAAGAAACAGAAATGCTTATTACCTGTTATAATTACAGAGCCCTGTTACTGCCTACAACACATATTCAGAAGCAGATTTTTTTTTTAAATGCCATTGACTTATTCAACGATCAATATCATTGAGAAACCGCAACTCAGCACAAATTATACTCAATAAGCAAAAGACTGTGATCAGAGATTTCAGCTGGAAACTGCAAATTTACACAATAGACCTTCCACTTTTGTATCACTTCTTTTCTGCAAAAACTGGAGACAAATTAAAAAAAATATATAAAAAAAATCCAACTTACTGCTGCATCTAATGAAAACTCTCTTCAGTTGATGTCACCAGTTGAGACTAAGAGCAGACAGAGGCAAAGCCCCACACAGATGAAGTACTATTTTTTTTTTTTAAAAGCCTTGCCTCTGACACTGAATAGACGTAGTGTGTCGTCTCTCATCAACAGTCTTCTCAGCTATTCGAACAGAAAACATCAAGTCTCATCATATGTTTCACTGATTAAAGACTTTTTTATTCTGTTCTAACTTTGTGGACTTCCACTTTATTCCAGGTCAACTTCTCCTCCCAAAGATATGTTATTTGTAAGACTACATCCTGTCTGGGTTTTGTCTACATCAACTACAGTGTAATCAGATTAAAAAAGTAAATCACAGCATTAATAAGGGTAATTATAGGAATAATTCGAGCTAATAAATCAGTCTTATTAATCTGTGTGTGTGCGCATGGCAGAGAGAAAGCTGCTTGCATGGTAAAAGCACCTTTGATAATCATTCACTTAAAAAAACAAAAAACAAAAAAAGCACTATAAACATACTGTTAGCACATGATATTCAGCTTAATCTACTTTATTAAAACATACACTACCTTAACATGCCAACATCCTTAGATGAGGTTATATTATTTATAAGGAGTAAGTGGGTTGAAAAACTAAATTATTTAAGAGCTGTATAACACAACTTCTTTACTATACTGCAGCTGTGCATGTCTGACACAAAAATGGAGACTTCCACAAAGCAACAAGCTCAACCCATCACTGCACTACAGGGATGCTACTGTTGCCATTTAAAATTTACTTTCCTGCTCCTGGGGACATACAGCAATTCAGCTCTAAGTAATTTAAAGTATTGTGAAAAATATACTAATCTTGCTGCCAAACAAGCTGAGACACTTTAATCTAATGATTTATCATCATCATTTAAAGCCTTAAAAGCATTTAAAATTGCACAAAAACAAACTGTCAAAGGTGTAAACTAATAATTGTTATGGGTTTTTCTTAAAATATATATGTTCATTTTTCATTTAACATGTGAAGATATCATTAATCCCTAACAATATAGAGAGTATACACTGTACATATGCTGCATTCAAACTTTTTTAGGGAGGGCTTTGCGTTTATAAATAATAATATGCAAAACACATTCTTCACATGTGCATATGTAATCCTATGACATGAAAGCATGTAGCCACCTAACATACATGACTGTGTCAAGGTGATGTCCCATGTTGTTGAAGATGTTCCTGTTCCAGCATTTGTTTAGTTTTTTTTTCCCCCTTTGGCTTTTTCCTTTGTAGTGGTTACCACAACAAGTCGTCATATGGACCCAAGTTTTCCCCATTTATCCATGCTTGGGACCAGCACTCCAAATGCCTGAGACACCTTTGCTCATGACAGGACTGGGAATCGATCTACAACCTTTCAGCTGAAGGGCAGCCAACCTCATCTACTACACCACTCACTTTAAGTTTTACTGAACCCCTCACTAGCTCATACCTCAATATTCCTCCACACTTTACAGGAATTGAGGGTCAGTCCCTGGAAAAAGACTGAGAACCATGATGGCTATTTGCACTGCAGTTACAAATAATGAGTTCACATTAATTTCACTTTTACATCACTTTTTTTACTTTATCAAAAAAAAAAAAAAAAACCTGCAGACATGCTGTTACACTTTCACCCTGGTACAATCCCTGTTGCCAGATTATACTGTGGATATGCTTTCAGACTAGCTGTATTTCTTTTTCAGATATATCTTTTTGGCTTCAAAATATTTTTCCTTTTTTTCTTATATTTGTTTCTTCTATTGCACCAGGGACATGAGAAAAACACAATTTCAACTCTCTGTATGTCCTGCAATTATTGCAGTTTTGACAATAAAGTTTACTTACTTAAAGTAATGTTTGCACGTTTTTCTACATTTTGTAAAACATAATACCCAGACATTAAATGTTATACCAAAGACTGTTGTTTTGTCTATCTACACCAGATCTTTCTTTTTTTCTCTGATGTGTCAAAAATAATGGCACTCTAAAAGGCTGCTATTAGTTTTAAAATGCTATTTTTAACGTTAAAATCGCTATTTTTAACGTTAAAATCGCATGTAATGAATAGGAAGATAATAACTCAAACACTTGACATTGTTGTAACCGTCATCAGGTACCTTCTGTCATCCAATAACTTCTTTGATCTTTCGACATTTTTGTACGCAGGCTATGACTTAAAGAAATAATAAGATAAACTATATTTTTATTTCAAACGTGATTAACAGTCGACAGCAGGTGAAATAAAATCAAATGCTTCACGTAAACACTACTCAAGTAAAACAAGCATCATCATAAGCCCCTTACCATGGTGCTAAAAAACATATATCGCTAAATAAAAAGTAATTAAAACAGCTCATCTCTTACAAAAAAAAAAGATACATCCTGAAGACTGACGTTAGCTTGTTTGCTAACAGCAGGCTAGCATCGGCATGACAGTTAACGTTACCTGGGAGGAAACAGGCAGCCTTTAACCAAGATTTAACAAAAGAAAACTGACCTTATAATACCACAAGTTACAAAAAACGCTCGATAGTCATTCTGTTTAGTTAAATATATTAAAACTTAATACCTCATATCGCAGGAGGAATTAAAATGCCGGCTTCTTTGAGTGGAATATTTGGCACGTTTAGCTGTGATTCCAGGTGCTTTATGGGTAATGTAGTTTAAGACCCCTGAAGCCTCTGTGGTAAACAAGAATTATACGTTTGCGAATTATTTTAACTAACATAATCATAATCTTAAATGTATATGAAGAATAAAAAATAAATTTTAAAAATTACACAAAGTACTCATAATTATGTATAAAAAATACATTTGTAAAAGACCACTTTAGGGTGTTTTTAATTTCAATCTATAATTTTAAAAAAAGGGATTTTTTGTGAAAAAAACTATGAAAAAACATACGTTTCAAAGAATTGCAAAAAGATATGTTCTAAGATATCTTCTTTCATATATGTATAAAGACAAAAATATAATATAGATCACCATAGTTCTTATTTTGAGTGTTTTAGTTCTACTAGCCTCAAAGAAAACATAGCGGTAATACAAAAAAAACAAAAAACAAAAATAAAAAATAAAAAAAGAGCCAGAAATCTCAAAACTGGTGCTGCCATATAAAACTGAAAAAAAGCACTCAAAGTTGATTAATCCATCATCTACCATCTCATCATGACAATTTCAAAGTTCTGAAGCATTACAAATCTGGTACTGAGACAAATCTACAGCACATCCACAAATCAAATAATGTCCCATCTATGGCCACCGTGGTCAGAAATATCTTGATTTATTTTCCCTCTGGCCTGATTGAAAAGAAATTCCTGTACCAATCAAAACAAACTCTCCCTAGAGAGAGTAATGTGCAAAATAAGAGAATGTTGGACTCTAATTACAATCATATAACCAAACTACCCAATAAAATCTCTCATAAAATTACACATTAACAACACCTTTGCACCCTGGTTGAATTATCTGTACTGCTCATCAGTGTAGTGTACAGATTTTCCCACTCTTGCACACAAACAAAAATATTTTAAAAAGATCACATATGTGACCTGATTTTATACACATATAAAGAGGAAATTTAACAAGTAACAACAAAATACCAGTGAGGTCCAAGATCCATCGATACAAGTCATTCTGTTATGATGGCCAGAATGTGTTTGAAGAAACATTTGTACCAACAGAAAGAATACAAGATAATGCAAGCTAACATGTTACATATTTGACAGATGTACGTTATAAAGAATGAAGCTAAAAGCTTAAATGATGTACAACACATTTGCACAGATATTAAAGATGATTTATTTCACAACAGTGTAACTGTATTCTGTTCACTTGCTTTGAAAAATGCATTAACATGCAAAAGTTTTACAGGTCATTTAATGGATGCACAAGATTTTTGACACAGTCAAAGTTCAGGTTTGTGACGGCCGTCTGACAGCCAGGACGAGGCACACGCGTGTCCTACTTGTACTGCTTCCTCTTTTTCAGGAGGGCGTCCCGTAGAGCAAGCTAGACGAGAAATGAAATAATTTCAGTTGTAATGCCAAAACAGGTTCCCATTTGTAACCAGGAAATCATTTTAACCCGCAATCAAATAAAACTGATCAGTGCATGCTACCTGTTTCTCTCTGAAGGAGCGTTTGCCTTTAGTTCTGACGTTCTGACTGTGTTTCATCATCATGAAGTTCTTCTTCCTCCTCTTCTCCTTGTTGCTGGTGCTGGCGTGGGGGTTCAGCTTAACTCGCTTCTTGACGAAATCTTTCCGGTCGGTGCGTCCCGCCTAAAAAATGAAAACATTATCAGAAATTAATCTGATAAGTTCTTGGGTTCCTTTGCAGAAAATGACATAAGTAACTGCTTATTCTAATATAAATAAATGGTTCAATAGTATTACCTGGTATGACTGTTACTATAACTGAATGTTCTGTGGTTTTTGGTCTTATTAATTGTAAAATAAAGAAACAAAATCATACATCTTGAGTAACTTTTTCATATTGAGATTTTACAGAAAAAACTAATGAAGAAAAAAAAAGTAGACTAAAAACATAGATTCAAGCAAATTAATGTCTGACTGAACCCTCATACAGCTTTATATTTACCAGTAGACATATTAAACTGCCCACAAGTGACCAATGTGCATTACAGTTACAGTTTGTGTAAGAGAGTGTGAGAGTTTACCATCGCTGTTGCCAGTCGTGTTTCCTTATCTGCTTTGGGTTTCTTATGAAGTTTCTCAATGTTTCTCAGTGTCAACAACTCCCCTCTGGGATTTTAGAGAGAAAAGAAAGAATGTAAATATGTATACACCGACAAAAGCTATTAATCACAGTCAACACACTTTGAGTGGAAAAAAGGAGACCTAACAGCACTAGTATGTCACATAATATTCCTAAACAGCTGCAATTGCACAACCTGACCACTGCAACTTGGTGTTGTCTGAGAAATAAGAGGTACAAAAATCAGGAAAATGAGCCGAGCCAAAGAATGTTTTTTTTGTATCTCAAGTATAAAAAGTTCAGGGATATTGACTTTAAAGTCTTCCAAAATATACTGTCTGGATGAAAGTCTGGATAGTGGCTGCCTGCCTTTTTTTCTGCAAAAATAAACTGATAAAATACTGAAGAATCTGTTATCAAAACATAATAAATTGGGACATCAGACCATTATTTCTATAAATGTTTTGCTGTCACATCTGTGGCACCAAGCAACAGCAGCTGTTTTAAATTGAGAGTGTAATTTCTTCAAGATGCACAGCAGTACGCAGTGTTTGTTGAAAAGCAAAGAGAAAAAAAAAGTAACTATAGCACAAAATTACTGTCAGCTTTCTTGTGAAAACAGTAAAAATGAATGGACAAATAAATAAATTACAAAAAA
Source organism: Zenarchopterus dispar (assembly GCA_028564865.1). Lineage (NCBI taxonomy): Eukaryota > Metazoa > Chordata > Actinopteri > Beloniformes > Zenarchopteridae > Zenarchopterus > Zenarchopterus dispar. Next base: position 6,057,447 of record JAOWBL010000004.1, on the reverse strand, counting down.
AAAGTATATCATAGCCTGAAGCTATGATATCCCAGGACTATCCAGATGTCCAGCTTCTCCAGGTCCACAGCTACAAACATCATTAACTCCTCACTACAGCAGAAAATATCAATCTATCTCTGCACATTTACACCAGGGAATCCTCAACAACAAGTCAACTTGTTGCATTGCTTCAACATTTTCAAACCGCATTGTGTTTAAAAGACATGACAAGTTTGTGAGCTGCTGAAACCTCTCCTTTCACCTGGGCACCACATTGTACTCCACCCTGACCCAAAAGTGAACAGCCAAAAAGCCCAGACCCCTAGCTCCAAGGGAGCCCTTTCTAGGCGCCGGATTTGACAGTACCAACATTTTTTGGCCTTGTCATGCTTGGTTTCCTCTTGTTTGAATGATAAAATTCATAGTAGCCTAATGGTGTAATTAAAATGATGTAATCAAGTCTCCAGATTCTCACTTGTCATCCTCATCATCACTGTCAAAGTTTTTCCTCTTCTGGCCCTTTCCTGGAGCAGCATTGACCTCCTTGGCCATTTGGACCAGACGGATTTTCTTGAAGTCCTCTTGAGTGAGGAGCCTACTGCCACTGACCACTGCTGCTTTTGCCTTTCTTTCTTCCACTGGTATTTTCTCGAGTTTCTCAACCTAAAATACAGACAAGTTGGGTTTGACATTAAAAAAAAAAAAAAGGTGAATAAATGAAAATTACTTAGTTTTTGAAACTGTTCATCCTTATTCTCACCACTTCTCCTGTGTCTTCATCAGACGAGTGGTGGACATCCACCCATTCCCCATCCTCATCGTCATCACTAATGCTAGCACTCTCCCAGCCATCTGATGAAATAGAAGTAATATAAATCATATTTTGAACTGGATTTTGTTTTACATGTCAGTCAAAGTCTTATGGACTCAATAATACAACAGCAGCTGACCTTCATCGTCCTCCCCATCTTTGTTCTCCTCCTCCACCTCCAGGACTTCAGCTCCAGGGATGTAATCTTTCGCCTCCAGCTCTCCGTAGTCTTTGATTCTGGCCTCTGCTGTTGCCTCCGTGGGTTTACCCTGGACAATGATTTCATTCAAACAGCAGCTTCATCAGTACGAAAGAGTGGGACGAATTCCTGAGTGTGATGTTGCACGTTTCATCTGCCGTGGCTTTTTTCTTTAAAATGTTTGCTTAACAATTTTCAGCTGGCAGTCAGTATTTTCTTCCTTTGTGTAGAGAAAAACATAGTCTTATCTAAAATTAATCTCCCATTTCTGAGGCTCTTTTTCTTTTACGCTTGCTTCGAGTTTACAGTCACTCACCCTGTCCTTTTTGTGCAGCATCTGTGGATTGAGACTCCTGAACAGCTGAATCAGTCCTCTGGCAGACATCATCACGTCTGAAAAACAGCGGGGCGCATTGAGCGGATGCATGCGCAAGCACAAAGATGAGCGTGCATGGCAATAAAAGAGTCTTTTCAGCAATCCAACAATGATACAGCAGCCAACAAAGACGGAGCAGTCACTCACTTTTGTCTTTGTGGGTCTTGTACTGGGCCAAGTCTTGCAGCAGGTCTTCAGTGAGGGCAAGTGGACAACGTGCTGCTATCTCCTTAATTGCATTGATACTAAAGCGCAAAAGTGCAGCAAATAATTACTGCAAAATGTCAGCCTTGTAGTTAAAGTTTAAACATGCATCTCTGCATTTTTGAACGCATTATAACTGAATTATTATAACCCGTCGTCTACTTACCCGACAGTCATGACCTCTCCAGAGTTCCTGTCCGTCACAAAGTTGTTGGCGACGGTCATGATCACAGGTTCAATGATCTACAAATAATGTAAAAAGATGAACAGTGTCACGTAAATGTGTTAAATCCAGAGATTTTCTTTATGATTTGAGTAATGTACCTCAGGCGGGACTAGTTGGTGGGAAGCTTGGGCGCTGCACAGGAGGATCTTTGTCACTTCTGCAGAAACAGAACACGCTTAGAAAAAGCTTACCAGCCGAAGTCGGTGTACTCGTGAGTGACTCTCACCTCTCTGATGAGGCTGAAGAAACCTCTGGATGAAAGGGTAATAGTTGAAGAGGAAAAGCTGCAGAAGGAAAAACAAGTATGTATTAACTAGAAAATAACATTTTTGATATAAGAGTCTCACAAAGCAGACATCCAAACAAAGAACTGGAAAACTGAAAAGGCAAACTTTTTTCTCCACTAATAAAAACTTTTAGGTAAGAGGACATAACAGAGAGAAAGAAATGATCTGGTCCTTAACAAGTCCTGAAAATCAGATGAATACATCCACAGATGAATTACAACTCATGTTGTATTACTGTGCCATGATTTTTTAAAGTAAAAAATTAAGCCAAAATGAAGAAGCAAAGTGAAAAAAATCCAACTAAATCCCATGATTCTGTAGCTTGAAGAACTACCTTCAGCAGGAATCATTTCAAAGCAAGAAATAATTTTCTGAATCCTTTTTTCCCCCTAATTCCCCAAAGCACTGAAAAGTCTGATCTATTTGCTGGGAAATTTATCAAATTACTTGAGAAGTGTCTTATTACTATTCTCAGGCTGCAGTTTATTTATTTATATTTTCTAATTGAGCCGACAAGTAAAACCTTAGACTTGAAGGACGGTGTGCCATCTTTTCTTGCACATCCTTCGCAGTCCATTTTACAGACTCAAATTCTGGCAGCTACTGTTAAAAAAGTTTATGTTGGACACAAAGGACCCGTTTTATTTACAAGTTAATTTGTGGAGCCATTTTCAGAACCCACTAACCTCATGAATGCCAACCAGGCGGGATATGAGCTCCATCATCATGATCTTAACCTCAAAGCGCTCCTTAGAGTCCTCCAACTGCTTCAAGAGTTTCTCTGAGAAATCTTGAAAAGAGCAGAGATTTGATAAATTTACAGATTTGTAATATTGATCATAAAAAAATTAAAAAATAAAAAAAATCACAGAGCTGCTTCAGTTGTGGTGCTGTAGGTGGGTCTACCTTGAGGGTCATGAATGAGGTGAATTGCAGAAAAATTAAACACATCTGCTTTCTTCTTTTTCTTGTTTTTCTGCCGGGAGGATAAATATGTCAGGATGAAGCTTTAAAACAATAAATGCAACACTTCTTTAAAGAAATGCTGTCTCCGTGAAAATCATCACCTTGAGGACTTTCATGGCCTTTTCCAGCTTCTTCTTGTTTTTGGAGGTTTTCTTCCCGGTGGAGAACCTCACCTTCAGATCTCGTACTGATGGTCCCTCATTCTAAATTTTTAAAAAAAGTACTTTTGACAAATCTCTTCATGACACACTTGTTTCTACATCACGTCAACAGAAGTAAATACACATTTATCTTTGACAACTTGCCTCCGACTCTGAATCACTCTCATTTTTGTCGTCTTCGTCTTTGCCCAGGAAAAACTTAAGGCCCCCGACAAGAATCTGAAGAGAGAAGCAGGACGGTAAAAATGTTCTATTTATTCAACAAACTAATGCAAAAACAAAATACCTTTGTCACTTTGGAGAAGCAGGCGGTTGTAATGACATTAACTGTTTTGGCATCATTCCTGCAACACAAACAAGAAAACAACGGCATCAGAGGAACAATGACAACTAAAAACATCTAGCAATATGAGACTTTCTTTCTACCAACCATATGTTGCGTTTGTAAAGCTCCACCATCACGTCTAAGGAGATCTTTGCAGCTATGGGATTACTATCTCTCAGCATGGTATACATGAAGTTCTGCAACACCTGTAGCACACAGGAACATAACACACATGCTGAGTCGTGACCGTTTTAGGACAGTCAGTTATATATGATCAAACTAGATCCTGTATGATTTACTTACCGTGTTGACCTTGTTGTTTTTGTGTTTTGCATTAATGTTCTTGATATCTGATACAATGTGAGTGTACAGAGTCTGGAGTGAGAAAGACAAATGTTTACATCTGGAACACAGTAAGACACATCTTCTTAAAACATAACCAAGAAAGCATGTGATCAAGTGAGCTGAATAACATCAATGAGCTTAATTATAATGCTGCAATATTCAAGTTGCACAGATGTCTCAGTCTGCCCTCATAAGTTTTACCAGTGGAGTTTTGTGAGAATATGAAATAGCAATATCAAATATGTCTTTTGCATCTGTTTGACAACCTTCCTGAGCAGTTTGTCATGACATCGCAGCAGCTCAAAGAAAAGCTCCAGGAGGCTGGTGGGGTTGATCAAATCCTTGTTCCTCAGAAGAATCAGCGCTTTGCAGAAGGTCTGACAAGAACAGAGGAACCGCAACGAGACATTTCAAGTCATTTGCACAACCAAAGTGATTGAAGTATCACCAAAACGTGACAGGTGTGGATCTTCTCACCATCCGCAGCTCTGGTTCTAGGACTGTGTGGTAGCTCATTAATAACTCAGACAGCTCCTGAGGAAATGTAGAGAGCTGCTCCGTGTAGCAGTGACCAACCTGAGGCACAAGAGGAGTTTTCATGACACAACCAGAAGAAGAAAGCACATCACAGGCTGCAGAGACATGAAGACAGACAAGTCACCTGAGACAGAAACATGACCAGCTCCGCCAGCTCCTTGTTGGCTTTGTCAGGCTGCAGTTTGAAAATCTGTACATTAGACTGGTAGTGCCGATACTGCTGCAGGAACTGTTCAAAGTAAAACATGAACACCATGTGGATGATTAAAACAGTTAAGAGTCCACAAGCCAACAACTTCAGCTGTGTTAGCTGCTCACGTACCTCTTCAACGTATGACTGCGGATCTCTTTTTATGAGATTCTGAAGCTGCGGTAAGTTGTTGGGTAATTTGTTGCTTTGACGCCCCGACATGGTTATAAAAGACTGATCCGATATGTCATGAAAAGTAAGGGGGAAAAAAACAAAATTAAAAGACAAACGTGGCTACTGTGTACGCTGCCATTAAAGAGGCAACCGGAAGAGTTACGTCACTTCCGACTTATTACCGCGTCACTTCTGTTTTCAGTAACGAAATATTAAAATACTTTTTTAAAAAAGCAGTGAGAATTTTGCTTCAAATACACACATTGAAAGAGAATATTTTATATCATATTTCTTAAATGTAAAACTTTCATGACAGTTTACAGACTATACAGTTATACATTATTGTAAAGCACAACTGACAATTTTTGAGCTGCAACAACAACATAATAAACATCCAACTTCTCACCTGTCAGTCAGAATTAAAGAATCATTTTAGGCATGAGATAAAATGTTTTCTAAAGCGAAGATATATATCTTTAGTTGTTGCCTTATTTAGTGTTTTTCAGAATCACCCAGACCTGGATGACTGAGAATAACCAGCATATATTAGTAGTGATTGTTGTAATCAAACCTGGAAACTACTCAGAAAAGACATGAAAAGAAAAGAAAGAAGGAAAGAAAAAGCACCTTCTGTTTTCAGTAGTAACATACAAGTCAAACTTTCATTATTTTTTTATTTTTTATTTTTTTCTGAACTGGATAAATACATGTGACTAAGACAATGTCTTCTATTTTAGATGAAGGGTATTGTATTGTATTGTATGGATGATAATGTATTATAATTCATTTTTATTGTTGTATTTTTTGTTTAATTTTTCACAATAATGTCCAGTAAAATTGAATAAAATTTCCCCATGGATTTCTCCAAGTGAAAGCAATGGACATGCAGCTTCAGAAAGATGCAAATTCTCACTTAAACTTTCAGATATTGGCTTATTTCCTTATTAGCTGAAAAAACTTACACTTTCACTAAAATAAGATCAAATAGAATAAGATAAAGGAAAGGTTTAGCACTGAAAGTATTCCACTCCTACAGTCATTTGTATCTTTAATCTTTGACTTGTTATTCAGTATTCATTCCCCAATGTACAAAATTATAACCACAAACTTTTAAAGGATTATCATATCTCATTCAAAGTTTAGACCAACCTTTAATTCCATTTCCTCTCAACCAACCTGCAGCTTATGATTATGTTTAAAATAAACCAAACAGCTACATCAAAAGAACCTTCACAGGAAAGGATGTAAATGCAGTCCAATTACAAGTTTTCTTTTTTGCACTTAAAGATTCAAAATCCAGCAACAGTGAAAGAGACTAATTTTAGATTTATACTCAGACTACAGTTAATCTGTAAAAATAACAGTGGTTATATCAGTGAAGATGTGTTTTATTATTAAAAACATAAAGCCACTATTCAGTTAATTTTTAAAAAAAGTCTAGAAAGCTGATAATGATTTGAAATTTAGAAGCAATGAACTCTCACTGGCCACTTTATTATGTGTGTATTATTATCTAATATGTATATCTGATCAAAATCACCCATTTCTGTCCACGTCACAACTCACTCACCTGATTAAAATCGGGCTCCTCCAGAAATCAAAATGTAGTTAAATCGATCTCTTCACTTTTGCAGTGAGACATTCAACCACAAGAGGGCGTATTTCACCCGTATCTTTTTTTAATGAACCATATTTTTCACCAGAGGTAAACCATGTTTGTTAAGTGGATTTGAACTCATATAGTAAACATAAATGTCATATTCTGTCCTATGATATGTTGCCAAGTATTTGCCAGATGACTGTAGTCCTCAAGCTCATTGAAGCTGCAATAGTGCACAAAACTCACTGGTGCTACTTTCCCCTTTACATATTCATTAATGGTGCATTAAAGTGCCCCCATATTTATTTCAATAAACAAGTAACAGAAATCTGCTATAAAACATTCAAAATTTATGGAAATTTGCATTATTTTCACCTGGAAAGCTCAGTGTTATCTAGTTCACTTTTTCAGAAACAAATACATGTTCTCCAGATCCAAAAAGTGAAGCCAATATGGAAGAGCTTTTAACCTCTACTTTCTTGAATGGCCACAAGGGAGAGACACCTCAAAAGAATCCAAATTTTAGTTTTTGAGAAAAAGATTCTTCTTCCCACTTGTTACCCAGTTTCCTAAAGAGCTTATGCTCGTCATCATTATGCTTAACTGTTCTTTTCAAGATAAATTTCTTTAAATATATGACCCCACTTAAAAGACTTGGTATTCTTAAAAACTGGGGTAATCACATTTCTGGTACTTTTTATTTATACTCAAGTCTGAATTTCCATGTTCCCATTTGGAAATGCCAACTGGAACACCCGATGAGGTTGGAATTCCAACTTGAAAAGCCAGAAAATGCTGATCCAACGCGACTTCACAAACACACATGGCTGCAACTCGTGTCAACAAAGTGATCAATCAGCAAATTTGACTGTTTTTAATGGTTCCATCTTATGTTCCTTTGTTAATGACTCAAAAACTCAAACAGCTACACTTTTTTTAAAGGCGTTTTCCTCTAGATTAGAGGTATGTTAAAATTGTAATGTTTAAATAGAAATGTTTCAAAATACATACATGAGTGTAGATTTACTTTTAATACTTCTAACCACTAACAATCTGAAAATTTTTCAGGGTTCAGTTTACATTTGTATTTCTAAAACTCCTCTATTTGTTTTCAGTGAATTTGTTGCAGATACATTAGGAAAAAAACTTTGAAATAAGCAAAAGCATGTAAAAGAAGATACTGCTAAATATATTCACCTCATGTAAAGGACAACAGGGTTGACATGAGAGGAATCTTGGTCTTGTTTGATACGTCCAGCTGTGTCTGTCAGTGAAAATCTTTGAATCGATATTAATTCAGCAAACAGGTTTTTGGATGCAATTTATTCAGCAGTATAAGCTTTATTTTGCTTTACTGGGCAACTGCACAGCCAATAAAAGTCCAAAACTAACATGAAATATGTTTGAACACCTCAGAGTCGTTTTTACAAAGATAAAATCACAAATTTTGGCACCACATGGTGGCGAAACTGTTAAAAGGCATGCCATCTTTGCTTCTAACTTGTGCACAACTCGTTTCAAGGCTAGCAGCCATCTCCAATATTTTCTTAGGGGTGCACAGGAATTCAAGTCATTTATGTTCAATAACTACAAGCAACAAACAAACATAGATCATATTGCCATCTGTAAAGTACCCATTTTGATACAATGTGATAGTTTCAATACTCAATGTGTCTCAGACCACTCCACTTAATATTTATATCAATTTATAATTCATTTCAATAGAGCACAAAATAGCTAACGGCAAAAACATCCCTGGCAGACTCAGCAGAGATTTTTAGCTTCATTACTGCAAAACTGTGCAGTTTGCATCTGTACGAATGGAGAAGTTGTGCTTCTCTTCTTCATCCTTTTTTTATTTTTTTAAAAAGTGGTCTTCTTAAATCAGGAAATTTGAAAAACTGCATTAGATCAATGTCTCTACAAAAGAAGGAATGTGATTACAACCTTATCCGTTAGCTTGAATAAAAACATTTTGGCTGATAATTGTTCAGAAAATAAAACACGATACAAGTAAAATATTTGAGCTTTTTTTTTTTGTTTAAAGAAAATTTCCTCTACATAACAGATAAAATGTATCCAGTTTAATATTCAGAAGATGAATATGTACACTTTAAATTTCATGCTTTGCCTCAGGCAGCGAGCAAATTCTGTATAATAGATTTACATAGCAAATACTGACATAGTATTCTGTCAAGGCAAATTCCAGCATCAAAACAGGCTTCAAGATGCACAAAAGGGTCCACATAAAATACGAAATCATTTCGTAATCCTTTTAAAATACCAAAGAATCTGGGGGAAAAACAAAAAACAAGTGTCCTCTTGTGGGTGACGATATGAATTACAATCAGCAGCTTGCATAAATGCATCAAAAGGAAATAGCAGCCAGAAAGAACTTGAGAAGCAAAAATAAAAATATAGAGCTTTTAAAAGAATTTACTCTCAAGGAACCAAATAAGGCATGAAAAATTTAAAAAAAAAAAAAAAAACATGTAGTGTTTTGGCAATTTTTGCCTGTGTCAACTCATTGTGTTTTGCTTGTTTATATAAAAACAAAAGAAAAAAAAAAAAGTCACCCAGCCTCAGTATGTGGCTTCTTCTATCCTGAGATCTTTTCCTCTGCTTGAAGACATCTGAGCACGTAGAGGATGACGTGGTAGCAGAAAATATACTGATCCTGGAATAAAAGAGACAGGAAATGAGTGACAAAGCAAAGGGATGTGTTGAGTAAGAAAAAAAAAGAAAGAAAAAAAAATTACCTCTGTTTGGACCATTCCATGTCTCTGAAGTCTCATGTTCCTCACCACATCTGAAATGTCAAACTGAAGAAAAACGCTGATAAGACATTAATCATTAAAAAAAGCTTTCAGATGAACAAGACAACGGACAAACTCACATCAGCATCTTTACTGATGAGACCCAGAACCACGTCTATGCAGATGAGAGTCCCCGAACGGCCAATTCCTGCGCTGCAGTGTGTGATTATCGGTCCGGATCTGTGGATGTTCCTCATGTAGGAAATAAATGTGAGCAGCTGATCGGGCTGTGTGGGCGTCCCATGGTCGGGCCATCCAGTGTAGTTCAGATGGGTTACACGCTGGATTTCATTCGTCTGAAAGGAAAGCAATCTCGAATGTGAATATGGTCATTCAAAGTGTTAAATGGATGGTTAAAAAAGCTGAAAACAAAATTCACCTGAACATCTTTGACCTCGATGAGTCGGATGACAAAGTTGTCCAGATGTTGGTCTTTGATCAGCATTATCTGGAGCCTGTCGTCAACCATCTCCGCTGTCTTGGGGGTGTCCGGCCAGTACCTCTGACATTTCACTTTGCCACCTTCGACCTCCTGGGTCATCATGGCGATCACATTGGACTTCTGTTCCCACACCATTTGCCAAAAGTCTCCAAGTGTGGTTGGTAAAGGTCCCTGGCAGGCGATGTACAAGAAGTTGTCGTCCTTCACTGGCATGTTAATGAAGTTGGCGTTGATGTAACCGCCATCTTTGCCGAGCACAACGCGAGTCGTATCGACTACAAGACACAAGCACAGAAATAAAATCATATCCAATATTTTAGGATACAAATTGTTTGCTGAAATTCATATTCATCTTTCTTCTTTTTTTTTTAAACCTTGTTAAATTAATTCTATGGATGAGTGTCCTTAATACTTGCATTGAATATTTGTGTATGGCCTGTCTGTCATTGCAGAGTAAAGCATGCAAATAAAAAAATAATACAGCAAACAGTGGGAAACAGATTTGTTGCTTTTCTCACATGGAACAATGTTCTTGTAGCGGTTCTTTTTCTTGTTCTCCTTAGTCTGACCGATTAAGCAGTCGTCCAGTGGCTGGAGGTTCTGAAGATTCTGTCAGGGAGGAAAAAAAAAAAAAAAAAAAAAGATGCTCATCTCTTAAAAACCCAAGAAATCTTTGCATGTTCCCGACATCCAGTAACTATAGTGAGGAAAGTTTTCATATTTTGTTTAGTAGCTTGTATGTCATACCATCAACTGCTCAACTAAATTCTTAAATTTAGCAAAGTGAAATTTTGGTATGGAAAATAAACCTAAATGTAGAATTATTTGATAATTAGCAATGACTGGTTTATAGTTATTGAATTATTTTTTCGTTCTTTAACCTTAACCAAGGTCTTCTACACCACCAACTTACATCTAACAGTCAATAATATTCTCTTCTCAGTGGAGCTATGTTAATTGAGAATATTTGTTATTAGTGTAAAATGGGCTCAGTATTTCTGTTTGAGATAATGGGTGAAAGAATCTATGTTCACATTTTTCTGGCTGGAGTAAATAAACTGAGGATTTGCTACTGAACCCGTAAAGTAAGTGAGGAAAACTATGTGACACAGAGAGGAAATGACTCTCGTCTTGGTTCTAAGCAACAACTGGAATCACCTCTGTGCTTTTAGCTCACCGTTTTGTTTGTGTGTGTCTGTTTTATTAGGAACAAGTACTTCTGCCTCTGTTCAGTGAGTACATGCATTTAACAGTTACATGGTGCATCAACTCACATAGTCCTCTCGTCATAAAAGGTAATGATTTGCATATATCTGTTACACTCTCACAACTAACTGCCTTCATGTGCCATCTTCTGCACTAAACCATAAATGTTAAATTCAAAGAGTCTTACTTCAAATTCTTGTAGTGGGACTTTGTGCTCGAGAAGCCCCCTCATCATGCGGACCACAGAGTTGAGCTTTGGTCCTGTGTACTGGCCGTCAGGGACCACTTTGACGAGGGGCAGAGATGTCAGCTCGTTTTCCGTGATAATCGGCCCGTCTGTGTGAAGACATGTCAAATGAAACAGTTTCCATAATCTAAAACAGCAAAAGTAAGGACTCAGTTTATGAACGCAGCCCTTTGAACACCGACATAGGATACAACTTGGACTAACTATTACACATCATATCGCCAATAAATTAAGTGTTGAGTATTCAGTTCTCCTTGATCCTGCCCCAGTATAACTAAAATATTAGATTTAAATATCAAATCAGTACTTGAGTCATTTTACCATCTCTTGATTTGGAGTTCATGGTTTCAATAGGCAGTTCATCACTTCCCCATGTGATTTCATCTTCCTCTGGCTGGCCAGCACTCATCTGCAGGTAGCTGGCAATTAATAAGAAAACACCAAAAAAAAAAAGAAAAAAAAGGGTAAGATTGACAAAACATAATCTCTGCTGTAATAAGTATATAACCAAAGGGGGAGAAAAAAAATCATACTTTTCATTCCTTGGATCATCAACACTCTCTTCATGCCACATAGCTTTTCGGGAATTCTGTATAAACCAGATTTTGGCATTGATTTTCAGAGAAAATGCTTTGAAACAGTACTTTATGAAGTTTAGTTGGTTAGATTTGTACCACAGGAGAGTCTTCAGGTAAAGATGACCCATCACAATCTGTGTCCTCTGAAAGATCTACACTCTGCTCTGCGTCTTTGTTGGCCTCCAGAAGGCAATCTTCATAGTCTGTCATGGGAATGCGGACCAGTTTTGGACAGTACATTTATCATTTTTGAATTGTTTAATGCTGTTAGTAAAATTGGAGAACATTTAATATTCTCAAACTGGAATTCCAGTCAGAATTCCTTATCTAGTCAGAGTCTTACACTGCACCTGTTGGGGGTATGGCAGGGACATTGCGTGATTTCCCATCATCATATGGAGTACACAGCCGGTTCTTGGCATCTCTGTCCTCACTCAGATCTGAAAGCAACAGGCAAGAGAACAGATATTACCAAAATATGAACAATTACTAATTAATTGCTCTTTTTATATAGACTTTCATATTTCAGATATTCAGATATGGAAAAGCAAACACATTTAGTCATCTATTTGTACCTGTGTTGCCATTGCACTTGTCAGAGGTGATGGGCAGATAGGCCAGGTATGTGTTTGGGTTCTGATCATGTGGTCTGGATATGATGAGATGCACCAGGCCTTTAGCTTTACGGATAGTGGTAACAGCTTTGGTGTGGGACACTCCAGTCATTAGATCTTCATTCACCTTCAAGAGGAAGTCAGTCATAACAAAAACCCTCAGGACACAGGCGTATTGTGTTGGACATGCAGACAAACAAAAAAATGGCATGCGTGTGCCTATTTCAAATAAAATATCAGTGGAAAAGCAGACTGAGAGATTCATAAATCCTGTTCAAATGAAGTATGTGTAAGACTTCTAAGTCTGAACTCTAAAAAGTAAATACTCACTTTCAGCAGCCTGTCTCCGACTTGCAGCCTCCCTGAAGACTCTGCCACCCCTCCGGGTGTTATCGACTTCACAAAAATCCCCCTCTCCCCTCCAATTACCGAGAAACCCAAACCTCCTGACTGTGGCTTCTCCAAATCCAGCTTTATGATCTCCTCCTACATGAACAAATATTGGATTAACTACAAGAGAAAATTACTGCAACTCTTTGTAACCATTTGTCATGATTATACCACATGCAGTTTTGTAGCAATTTCCTCAGAAAACAAAAGCAACAGTAGCACAGGTTTTAATTAAAAGGCACCAACGCAATGGAGCCACAAAGTTAAAATGGATTTCTTATCTCACCTCTATAGGACAAAGTGCAGCGAGGCTGTCTGCATCTCCCGGATCTTTCCCTTTAATGAACCCTTAACAGAAAATATTAATATTTATGAGTATGAAGCATAAAATGCACTTGGAAATAATCAAAATGTCTTTAAGATATACAACAAACCATTTATGCTGGATGAAATTTTGGAGATAATGTTGTTGTTTTGAAAAGAGACACTTTTCTGCTCCGGTGAAACTGGCTTTCCATCCCTGTGAGAGAGAGAGAAAAAAAAAGGAAAAATAATTGAGTAATTATTAAAAGTGTTATAAACTACATATCCAAAACCCTTCTGCAATGTTTCTGGAGATACAAAACAAAAAGCCAGATTTCACGGACTACCTTGTGGCCTTGAGCGTGAGGTCATCGAGGGAGAACTCCAATAACCTTGTGCTTTCACCGAGAGTCAGGTCCTGGGAGGGAGCGCCGTTGATGTAGTGGATCAAGTCGAGCGGTCTCAGGCTTCCTTCCTTAGAGGCCAGTGAACCCGGTGTGATTTCTTTCACAAATAAGACCCCATACACACTGTCCCTACCTCCATCTAGTACCAACCCTAAAGATAAAATAAAAATTAAAAGAGTATAATTAGATTTGGCTTGGAAAACTAATTTTAAAAAATTGGGAATATTTAAAGAGCCATCTGAATATAACATCATTCAGATGAGTGTTTGTTACCTAGTGGTTCATGGTTGCTCTTGAAACAAATGTCAGGCAGCAGATGGGCTTCAATGGGGGGTTTGGGAACCTCCAGGACCCTCCCTACTACTAAATCAACCACCCGAGGGGCTGCACGCACAAGGTTAACCACCTCAGTGTGGCTCATATTACTCACATCTATGTTGTTGACCTGTTGGTGAAAACAAAAGAAAGAATTTGTTCATTATGGTTTAAAAGGAAACAGACAAAGCCGAACCGTTTCCAGTCTTTTCGATTAATTATTTAATCAATCAGTTAACCAGTCAGAGAAGACTTGTTCTGTCATGCGAAATCTGTGGTTCAGACAAGAGGGGGATGAGAGATGCAAATAATAAAGTAATATTTGAATATTAAAGTTGCTACAAATTCTTCAAGTAAACAACCAAGAGAAAATTGTAAACCTGAAAATCAGTTTAAGTCCTCTAGTGTTGCATTTGTCTTATTTATCCAAATCTCAAAAGGAAAAAAAAGCCATTTATAAAATATTGACATTCCTTAAAATGAAAGGTACTTCTGAAACAAAATAATAATGCAATAGGGATAAGCTCATACCATGATCAATCGGTCTCCAGCCCTAAGCCTTCCATCTCCTTTGGCTGGATCTTGTACTATGTCATGGATGTAACATCCGTGATCGTTACCTTTGGTGAGGGTGAAGCCAAGGCTACCCTTTTCTGACTTCACCAAAGAGATGTTTAGCTCAACTTCCTAACACACAAAAAACAACAACAACAACAAAAACCATATTAGATATATGAATTAAAACTTTACTGAAAGGTTCTTTTAAACTTGCATTGTAAAGGAACTTATTAGGAGGATACTCTTTACTTCACTCTCCTTCCCAGTTCTTACCGGGACAAATTCATCCATGTGCTGTCCATTGCCAGGTACGTTTAGGGGCAATGGAGGGGGCAGGGGATCTGGGCTTGGGCCAGAGGCAGAGGTCATCGCATGTAGGGCTGATGAGCTCAGATCAGCTGCCACAGGTGATGAAGGACACCTTTTCAAACATTCCAAAAGGAAAAAAATATTGTTTAAAATAACCTGCCAAAAAGGAATATATTATCTGACAATGCTAAAAGTGTTATTTTATTATGCGATCAGGCACCTGTTGCTGATGTCTGACCTCGTCATTGACAGGTTTGGGGAATAGAAAGCTGAGTGGAAGGTGTTATCCAGCTGACCCGTGCTGTCATAGCGTCCTAGGTTGCTACTGGGAGTCTGATAAACGCTTTGTTCCCAAGTTTGTCTGCTGTGTTGCAGAGCGCTAGGGCTGAAGGCTTCTTCCACCTCCTCATCCCCGTCGCTACTGTCGCTATAGCTGTTGTGTCGGCCGGGAGTTTTGAGCTGCAGCCTTTCCAGGGCTTCTTCTACAGGGCTCTGGATCCTGTTGCCTTGGTTACCGGGAGGAGAAGCAGTCCTGTCCAAGTTCAGGCTGGGCTCAGCAAGCGTTACTGGATCTCTTCTTGGTGAAGGCTTTGGTGTCTGACATGGGATAAGTGATGTTTTATTGAGGTAATATTCTTAAAATTCACACCATTGCAAAGGAAAAGAAAAGCATCACTGAATCCCTCACCAAAACTGAAGTGTCCATCTCAGGAAGAATGCCAGGCTCAGGTCTACAGAGGAGCAATGTCACCTCCTGTCCTGTTCCTCGCAACGCAGATATCACTTCCTAAAAGGTAAGAGACATACAGCAACAATTCAATTATGACATCAAACAGCTACTACACCTAGTTAATTCACATTACATCTTAGAAAATTAGAACTAAATTACGAACATGTTGCGAGAGACCCTTGAGAGGAGTTTGGTTGACCCGCAAGATGACATCGCCCACAGAGATGCGACCACTCTCTGCGGCTGGTTGGCCTGGAAACAACTTCTTAACCCGCACCATGCTGGAGCCGTGAGGTTCGCCTGAGATGTGGTCTTCACGACTGAAGCTGAAGCCCAGCCCCGATGTGTTCTTCAGCAGGCCCACCTCAAACACATTATCTGTTGGGATAGACATGCATCTATAAGCAAAAGCCAGTTTGTGATGTGTTAATATACCCAGGGTGTCCCACAGCTCTCGGGTTGGGGGGGGTGGGGGGTGAGGAGGTGTGTGTGTGTGTGTGTGTGTGTGTGTGTGTGTAATAAGGTCAGTGGCTTGTGACCTGCATGGGGCTGGTTTTACA
>JAOWBL010000004.1:6016084-6039048 GCA_028564865.1 Zenarchopterus dispar | reverse complement strand
GGGGGGGGGGGGGGGGGGGGGGGGGGGGTAGGCCTGAGATTCAGTAGCAATGTTTTCATATTTCTCTTAAAAGAGGCAACTATAAAGGGGTCAGGAGGTTTCAGTCAAAAAATGTCATATTAGGCAAAAAAAATAAGTTTGCTGTTTTTCAAAACCAAAAAGTCCTTTTTGAAAAACATTATGACGTAGGCGATCACTATCTTGTAGGTTCACTGACCATTCAAATGAAATTAAAAGTTGAAAACCTCCAAAAGTAACCAAATAGTTAGTGCCCATAGTAAGAAAACTCCAAAATTATACAAAACTGTGCAAATGAATTAATGCATACACATTACACCACAACAAATGTCAACAAATTGTTCATTCAAGAGAAATGAAAATAGTGAAAGCAACATTAATGATGCAGCCATTGCATTAAACATGTTGAAGGCTAAAAAACATGTTTTTACTTTAAATCTTACGACTTTTCAATACAAATATATTTAGCACAAAGGACCCTCTGAAAAACCACTTAAATGGTTTCTTCTATGTTTAATGAAACATTTTATAGATATAAGAGGGGGTAAATTACTTGTGGCAGCTATGGCTTCTTAACAGTGAGCAATTACACAAAACAAAAATCCAGTATGAAGAAAGCACAACACATTTTGGCCACCCACTCAGCTCTGAATAGGCACCAGTGTGCAGCTAATGGGTTGAAATGAATTGTGTGCACATGCTCATTTTCTTTCTAAAGAGATTACCAACAGCAACTTACTTTGTTCTGAGTGAGAACAAAAAATTCTCAGTGTTAATAGCCACTAACCAAAATAATGAGTGTTTTTCCTTCTTGCATCAATGTGAACAGATGTCTTCTTTTCGTACGGACGAAAGCATTTCACAACCAGGATGTGAATATGGACAGCTTACTGACGTACATTAAGGTGTTTCACTTTATTAAAACAGTGTTGCCTCTAAAAATGTATAGTACATTTCTTGCTAATAGAAAGCCATGTTGTGTGCCTCACCTTGTGTGACAAAGCTGTACTCTGGTTTTTCTTTGGACTCGGCGGGTTGCTCCCGGTCTCTGGTCTGACTGCGGTTGCCGGAAGCACCTCGTGCAGTGCACTGAGGCGTAAGTGGAGCATGGGCGACTTCTGCCGGCGGATGCCCCTTCTCTAGCAACAAGTGCACTGTCTGAGGCACACAGAGGATGATTTACATAGTGTTAGAAGCCATCTGGATGGATGCCGAACAGCTTGTCTGCAACGTGAACATCACCCCTCACCTGCCCCGTGTCTCTCAGGGCATCGACTGCCTGCTGGTGGGTGGCGCCCTCTAGACTTTTTCCATTTACGGCCACTACGCGGTCACCTGAGAAAAAGACAAACACAGAATTTGTACTTTCAGACTATGGGTTTTTTTTTTAAACAGTAAAGTTTATCCCATCAGCTTTTAATTGCTTACCCTTCTGTATCCGTCCATCAAGCTCAGCAGCACCTTTTGGTATGATGCCTTTGACATAGATGCCTCCATGTCGCACGGTTGTATTCGCTCCCCCCTAATAAAAATAAAACTTTAATCTCAGCAGCCAGAGAGAAAGAACAGTTCATCATTTCCTATGAGGGGGTTGACAGCAGATGGAGGCAAATGGAGGTTTTTTCATTTCTAGCACAACTGCAAAATGATAACTGCCATGTCTTTACTTTGAGCAGTGTGAGCCCCACATATCACCAAAAGATATCCAAACTTAAAAATGTTCTCTTTTTTTCTTTCAAAGACTTGTATGTGTGCAAATCTTTTTGTATATCACAGTTTAGTTGAACTAATTAAGAGATGCACATTTTATTGCAATAGGTAATGTAATTTTTAACACATCCAAAGAGTTTTAAAAGAGTTCCTACACAATTATAACTGTAAATGTCAAGAACTGTAAAGTTCCTTAAACAGTATGTTTGCATAAAATGTGAATTGGTTTTCTCGATACCATGAATGGAACTTAAAAAAAGTGATCATTTCACAATTTTTACCTATAAATAAAAAGAAAAATCCTCCAATGTGAAGTTATTAACATAACACTAGGCTGTTATATCTAAATGATAAGTGTATTTACTCTTTCCACTGTTATTTTTACTATAACACAATTGTCAATCAGTTTTTCAACTACACAAGTTAGTATTTGACAGGAGTGCTAAGACACACAGTCAAGTGATTTGTTATTGAGTGTTATCGAGCCTCAGAAGTAAATTAATCCATGCCAATCAATGTTAAAAGTTCCTAAGAGAAAAACATGATGAGTTGCACTCCAGTAGGTCAGTCAGTCAGCAGCAAGCGCACTGCAGCGAGCCAGAAGAAAACCAACAAACCAGCCCCTTTACACAAAATTGATAGTTATGACTGTGAAGGTGCTCAAGATAACATGACTTTATTTGAGGCATGCAAAAGGAAGTCATAATACCACATGCACTTCCAACACACAGCATCAACAAAAAGCAACTAATGAACACGACAGAACGACAGTGGCAAGATGAGCGGGAAAGGGAGAAAAAAAAAACAAAGAGGGTGAAAACCTTGCCGAACAGTACCGTGACACTTATGCCCAGGCTGCTGTCTTTTTTAGACAGCTCAACGTCAAATAGATCTCCTGGATGGAGACTACTGACCCCTGGGGCATTGTCATTTACATTTTCCGTGTTGTATTCCTGCAAACAGAGAACAGGGTGTTGTGAAATTATCAGAAGAGGGAACATGCAGAAAGAAGGCGTGATGGAGGCTCAGAGAGGAAGATGTGGAGAAGAAAATGAGCAGAAACTGTAGTGCATTCAAATATCATGCAACATACTGATTTAAAATGACTTGCAATAACTTTGCAAGTGGGTTAATAACAGGCTGTTAGTTGTGCAAAGCACCCAGCCGGTAATACATGCTTGTTCATGGAATAATCACTCATATTCCATTAATATAAGCTGATTTATAGATGACTTAACATTAAAGAATATATTTCAGTTTGTAAACCTCCTCAGAAAGCAATTATTATTATCCAGGATAATGCATAAAAACAATCGATTCAGACCCGTAAAGATCGCACCTTTTTGACCTTCAGTTTCTCTTGACTACTGGAAAAAGTCTCCTCATCCATGTCTGAATCACCCCGGTCAGAATGCTCAGACACTTTGGGAGGATGAGGAATTTCTGGAGCTTTGACTTTTCTAGTTTTTGGTGGCAGAGCTGGTGGAGTGGGACCCAAAGCCGGGCTTGGTTCTGATCCATGTTGTTGGGCGATGGTTGCAGCTGTGGCAGCAGCTTTGGCTCTTTCCAAGAACTGCTGAACCCCAGTAGGAGCGGGGTGGCTGATTTTAGCAACACTGCTTGGCCTAGAGTCTTGAGAACTGAGGCTGGCACGCTGGTGGCCTGGGGATGAGGGATATGAAGCCACATCTGCGCTGTGCAGTGTAGGACTGGGACTTCCTGTTCCTGGATGTTCCTCTGATGAGGTATCAAAGTCTAGTTCTCGTCTCTGGTTAGAGTTAAATGAAGACTTGGACTGGCTGGGAGCATATCCCGAAGACGATTCTGTCAAAAAACAGAAAGTCATATTAAACAGCAAGTAAAAGCAACAGTTTTATCAAAATACATATTTTACATCCCTACTTTTACCTTTGTAAAGCCTCTCTTTTGGCTGGGACACCACAAGACTGACGTCATCAGGAATATTTTGGAGGATATCAACTGTAGCTGCATGAGAGAACCCTTTCAGGTTTAGGTCATTCACAGAGATCAGCCGGTCACCTGAAACACCAGTTCCACTATTACTGACCACAAACAAGCTATCTCAGACAGAAATATCAAACTTTAAAAGAGGTCAGATGCACCAAAATATAGGCCTACCAGGTTTCAGGCAGCCATTGACATCAGCAGGACCTCCAGGAGTGATGGAGCTGATAATAGTACCGAGGTCTGTTCGACCCGACTCCGCCCCTCCTACAATCTGAAACCCTGTAGCACACACAGGTATAAACAACACTCAACGATATACAGAGTATATAAAAGTCTATGAGCTAAGAAGCAATAACTCATTCATTTTTGAGAAATTCCCTATTTGCTAAAGAGCTGTATTCACCTCATAAATCTAAAAAATATACAATATTCCTTGCTCTGACTTCTGCTTACGACTTCACACACGAGAACACAAAACCCATAAACGTAATTTTACTACTTGTCATCGCTGACAGCTGAAGAAGTGGCAGCAGGACAGCATGAAATTGAATTATTTGATCAAAATAAATATACATGCTTACCCAGTCCATATTTCACATCTTTCTTCAGGGTTACAGTTCTGATTTCTCTCTCTGGAGATGGAAGCTCATTGACCTTTTTCTTCAGTGAATCTACCCAATTACAAAACACACAAACATTTTTTTTCTTTTAATAAGTGACATTTTTTTGTCTGTGCTCCATCTCTAAAGCATATTTTGTTATTCAGGGGGATCGACAGCCAGCTTCTCTGAGAGCAATAATACATCAGCACTGTAACTATTAATCAGTCCATGTAGGCAGAGTACGTTGCTGGAGGGCTCTGCTGATACAAGAGTATGAAAAGAGTGGATGAACTGGAATAAAAAGGGAAGAAGTTCAGTGCCAAGCATGAAGCTATTAAATGATGGGAATGTAGCCAAAGACCGCAGGTCAGCACGGCAAAGTGGACAGAGGCTCAAATCTGCATTATGTAATCCAGATTTGAAACACAACACACACTACTGATATGTAAACCCAGACTTCATGGTCATGGTGAATATACAGATCAAGAGATTAAAAGAGAGGGTTAAAATGTCAGAAATTTTGAGTTGTTAGAGTACACATATATGTGTCCTTCCTTTTATCCTTTTGCTGCAAACAAGGAAAGGATGAAATGTTTTAATGTTATTTGTGGAACCATTCATACCATGAACAGAGCCTGGGGTTGAAGGAGGTCCAGAGGAACTGTGCATGCTTACACCTGTAGGAACAAATAAAAACAAAAACACACCAGCAATTATAATTTGCTCTTTTTTACTCGCACTCTGTTGTGCAGATTTTTTTTGTGTGTGTGTTCATCAAAAATAAAAAATGGTAAAGTAAAACAGAGTTACTAGATGGAAGCCCAGATCTGTGAGTGCATGGCAGTTGCTACAAAGTAGGGAAAATGTTTCAAGAGATGGTGTGCATGATTATTGAGCCAGCTAAGTCAATACAGTGTTGCAGGACTATAAAAATGAGAAAATGGTAAAAAAAAAAAAAATAAATAAAAAAAACCCAGCAGAAACTAGTTCTATTCGATTAGCATTAAGAGCAAGCTTGATACAATTACCGCAGCAGCAGCAGGAAGGTTTACCATTATGATTTAGGCTGTGATTTCATCTGGTGTTGATGCATAAATTACAACTGACATCTATGATTTAGAAAATTTATAGAACTGTTCTCTGGTATGAGATCACAACCCGGGCATGGCTTCAAAACCTCAACCAGAATTATAGTTGTGTATGAAAATGTGAGCATAACTGGTATACTTCAGGCTGGGACTCAACATTACCAATGTCACGCTTTATAAATACCATCCAAGCAACTAAAGCATCCTTACCGACTACGTATGCTTGGCCAGCATCCTCTAAAGAAGAAGAGTCCGACTCTTTTTTAGACTTGCTGAGACGCCAGGCTGGACTGCTGTGTGGTAGTGCACTAAATGATCTGAAAGAAAGGTTAGGAGATGAAATAAGCCTGAATAAGAGGAGGCAAAAACAATAAAATTAAAAAAAAAAAAAAAAAAAAAAGCGGGGGGGTCCTGCTTCATTCAACCCTCTCTCTGACTCCAGTTCTTAATGACACTCTGTCCTTTTCCATTCACACAGAATCCCAGTCAACTTAAATGACACATCATGTGTGACGTTGACACAAGAGGGAGCAAATGATACAAAAAACAGGCTTATTAATTTGAGACTTCCATTCTGGACAGAGCCAATTACTTCCAACTGAACTGTTGCCAGATTCATCCCAAAGTGCCTTTGGGCAGGACACTGAACCCAAGATTGCCCCAGGGACTCATAGCGGTCATATCAAAGCCCAGATGTATGGGGAGCGCCATGTTAGGAAGGGCATCCCACATAAATCATATGCCAAATCAATATGCGCAACACAATAATCCATTGTGGCAACTCCCTTTGTCCCCTACAAAGAGAAAAACTGACAGAAGTTGCATACACATGTGAATATACCCTTAGAAACAAACACACAGTGTGTGTCTCACAATAACAACCAAAGAAATGCATGTGCACCCACACACAAAGGTCCCTGGAGGGTCAATTAGAAGCTGAAGGTACAGTTCTCACATCCCTGTAGTGTACTGAGGTGCAGTCCCAGTAGCAAGTCCTAGTAACTCACTTAAAGTGAGCTTTCAGACTGACACTGAAGACTTTAGAGGATCTGACACAGAGATTTCTTCTGTGAATGTAACATTTATATTAAAGCAAGAAGAAAACTGCTTAAAATTTATTTTGCTTTCACAAAGTGTAAAATCTACACTAAGAACACTCTTTTTATTTAGTAGCGCTCCCACATGAAGTATACTATAGCATTCACTACAAAAAAATTGTCTTTTTCCATTAACATATCACTTTTCTCAACCTACTTGTCTTGTTGATTAGACAGGGAGTCCGTGTCTGAGCTGGCTTGCTGACGCTGCTGGAAATGAGAAGCCACTTGGTTTAATTTTGGTTCGGTCAGTTCATGGTGCTCCTGACACTCTGGCATCTGGGCAAGATTGTGGTGGGATCGACTCATTATCCGTGGATTGGAAAGTGCTGTGGAAGATCCTGGATTGAAACCAGGGAGGTGAAGCTCATCTTGGACTAATACCGAGCCGGACGGAGCCTTGTTGAGAGCCACTTCTGAGTACGAGATCCTCTTCAAGTGGTCTGGGTTGGAGCGTGTCGATAAGCTTGGGGCCAGACTCCCTGAGCTCACCGTCCATCCCGACACACCTCCACTCCGGGGATCAACAGAATACTGCAAACTACTCAAGGGGCAGTTCTCTGATGAGCAAGAACAAGAAAAAAAAAAAAATGGAGACAATCTCAGAAATTTGAGATGGACAGCTCGAGGGTGGAGCAGATAAAGAAAATGGATGGATACTTGAGAGTACATAAAAAAAAGACAAACTATAGAAGTGTTAAACCTCTAAGGATCAAATCTCTGAGAGGCCACTTTATGTACATCTTGGCTGCTCAGTCCCTATTTACCTAGGTCCTGCAGTTCCTGGTTATTTTGGCGAGCCTTCATCTGCAGGTGGAATTTGTGCTGGTCAGAGCACAGCTGAAGCAGATACTGACACGTCTTGTTGCTATCCGTCTGAAAAAGGTGCTTAATCCCATCTGATGTGTTCTGAAGGCAAATCTTCTTTTTCTTCAAAGACAATAAAGCATAGGCAAAAATGAGGACAGTTTGAGTTGATCTGCATGGGAAATATTAAGTGACTATGAACTACTGTATTTCTTATGATGGTGAGATGAATGCATACTGTGAAGGAAATCTTCTTGGTCTCCCGCCAGGGGAACCTTAGCACAGGGGTACGATTGCCATTGAGAACTTCAAAAATGAGCACCCCTTTGGAGAAGACGCCCAGCATGATTCCCGTCTGAGATCTCTTTTCTGGAAGCACTCGATGGAAGTGGACTCCATACTCTGTCAGTCTCTGGCTCACCTTTGAGACAAACAAAATAAAATGGTTTGAAATTTTCAAACACCACAGTACTTGGACAGACAGATGGGCATCAACACCAAATACTTTACATGTAAAAGGGGAAAAAAAACAGGACATGGTTTTAGGTTGGTCAGTTAAAAAAAGGAAAACTATATTAATCTGGTTGCATAGAAATGGTAGAATGTCTCAAATGTAATTTAATTCAATTACTTCCTCAGCCCCTCCCAAATTCCACCTATACAAATAAAGAAAACATTTTGCTCTGATTATACAAGACCTCTGTTGTACTTGCTAACCTTAAGGAACTCAAACTCTGCTTCAGATTCAGAAGCTCCATAGTAGTTGCTGTGAAGTTTGGGCAGTTCTTCTCTGAGGGTGGTTTGATCCACCTTGTCCAAGACAGACACCGGCAGGTAGTGTTCCAGTCGGAAATAGGTCTTCCCATGGAGCTACCATGCAGAGATAATCAAAAATTAGTTTCACGATCAACTAGTCACTTCATTCATTTTATTAATACAAGTGCATCTTTTTGTTTTTCTAATGCTTGTAGTACATTTTGTAACGTGAAGCATTTCTACTGTGAAATAAATGAAGAAATACATAATGACACAAGAAAGCAAAAAAATGGCAGTGTTAGTTTGGGAACTGTTACTTTGCTGTAAAAAAGTAATGTAGGGACATAGAAAAGTGAACTTTTGGTACCTCAGGTTGGTAGTCACTAAATTCAGCCTGCAGTGCCAGAGAAGCCAGCAGCATGGCATTTTCTGTGTTGCAGCGAATTCTTTCCTCCAAGATATCCTTCCTCAGCTGCAGATAGTACTGGTGTTTGGTCATAGCATGCCTGTTTTCCACAGGAAAGTACAAGTACAGACAAAGTTTTGTTTATCTTTTACACAACTTTGCTAACACTTGGGTATATTGTTTTTTAACTGTTGAACATTATATCATTTAGATTTTTGCTTATCAAATATATGTTACTGACTGTATGAAGTTGACATCATCGAGGAAGAATTTGATGCGAAGGAAAAGGTTAAAAGGCATGTCGGTTCTTCTTTTCTTAGGGTCCTCTTTCCATCCCTCCGGGGCCACTTTGGTTAGTTTGGCATCAGGCTCAACAAAGAAAAACTCATCATCTGTGCGATATGTTCAGGAGGAAAAGGGATAAGATATGTGTCAAAGTGAAGAGGAACTAGTCAGTTTTGTCACACTGACATTTTGTTGGTTTGCTTCTTTAATGAGACATCTGGGAACGATTACTCAAACATTTACATTTCATTCCGGGTCATTTCAGATGTCTTTCAGAATCCACACTAAATTTCAGATAATTTCTAAATGTGAGAAAACAAGTTAGAGCCTTTGGTAAGGTTACTACCAAAAAAAAAAAAAAAACTATAAAAAGTAACAGGTACATAAGAGGAACAAACATTACCTTTGAGGTATGCAAGGCCAAAAAGATGATGCTCCACGAGCCCTACGTGGGCTACCACCATGTCAAGAACGTCTTTGCAAACCGCTTTGATGTCGCAGCTCAGCTCCAGCTTTTGGCCATTCAGGAGCACCACCCCCACCTTCCTCTGCACTTCTTCCCCCTTCCCACGTTTCTTGTGTTAAGGGAGGCAAAAGACCAGAGCAACGGTTTAAAATTTGAACTGAAACACGGAATAGACTGGCTTAAAGTAGCATATCCACATTTATCTTCTCACCATAATTGAAGAGGGCACTGATAAGGCAACGCAGGGCTCACTGGCCATCTTCACAAACTCAGGTCCATGAAAGTTCTGCCATCAGTGTAAACAGAAAAGGTAACAGTCAGAGAGGAATCCTTATTTTACTCAGACACTGATTCAATGCTTTTTAGTATTGGACACACAGGTTCTTGATGAATTTCCTGGTTTTCTGTTGCAATCAAATCTTAGAAGAAGCTCCCAACTAGAAACTCCCACCACTTCTCGAATGACAAGAAATAAATATAATGCAAACAAGAGAAAAAGTGGCTCGCCCCTGCAAGTATGATTCATCTTTTAGTTACAAAAGAATCTACAGTATTTGAGCTTTGCTGCCAACATCAGATGATTTCAGATTTCTTTCTACCCATGTTGGTAGAGGTAACACTTTTGCACATTTTGTGACAGTTGATGGGATAAATCAGATCATGTCCTTTAAACCCTGCAAATCTATAATTACCATTGAGAGACTGAAATGAGTTAAGCACTGCAGACAGCAGTTTGCGCAACATCATGTGAGCAGAGCATCAACAAGTTTGTGGCCAATGAGCTCATGCAAGTTTAAACTGCTCATGCATCATTTAATGCTGAAATATAAACAAGATCCTGGCTCCTTGCATGCAAGGAGCTCCTACTGCAGTGAGAGTGATGAAATGATGGCTTTTAATTACTTTGTGGAGTTGGCTGTGACACAAGTGTTACTGAGGTCGAAATGTACACAAACCTTGTTTTTGCGAAGTGATACTGAAGATGTGTAAAGAGGATCCTGAAGGTCGAGCAATGAAGTATGAGGTGGGACCAAGGGGACCTCGTCTGCAGGATAGAAGTTGGCCCTGGACAACCTGTTAGCCAGGTGGGCCTGAAGTCTCTGTACCTCTTCCTCCTGCCTCTGGAGGAGCAGCTCCGCTCCTCCCAGACCATCTCCAGCCATCCCCTCATCATGTCTACATGGAAACAACTGTTAGCTGCACAAGTCTTGTCACTAAATGTGCGATAAGCCATGTAAGATTTGGCTTTTGGTGAAAAACTTTGATATGCTTTTCTCTAACATCAGTAGGCCAGATTAAAAACATGTTCTTGGGAGGAAACACTGCAACAGCAGGCAGTTCGGATTTGTAACAAAGATTAGAGAGATCGAGAATGCTGAATGTGGATGTTGCATCAAATGACCTCACTGGTGATGCATGTGGCTGACCCTGCTGTGCAACACCAGCCACATGGGTGGCCAAGAGAACCAAAGAGGATAGATTTGCCTGCGGTTGTCTGCTCCGTGGAGGATTTAAAAAAAAAAAAGAAAGAAAAAAAAAGACAAGCATAGCAAAAGAAAAAAACCCTCATATATACATGTATGTTAGCAGTCATTATCCAAAACTCACACTCAATCACACAAATTACATTACTCTTTAGGCACACCCCCAGTCAGAAGCAGATAGCTGGCTGTCTACCTGATGATCAATGCATATAGTGCACAAAAGAATGACTTAACAAAAATCTGCTGATTTTCAGCCATTCTTCATTTCCCAAAAATGTTTTGCATTCAATTTTGTAGAGTTCCCTGCAATTCAAGAAGTATGGTGTGGCCAGGGGCTTTTTGTGTGGAATAGCAAAACAAGATGTAAAAATGAATGAATAGAAATTACTTGAAAGGACTGCTTTAGGAAGGACCTAAAACATTCAAAGGACAGATATAATTCAACTCATATAAATAATAAATAGTCTCCATTTATATATCACTTGTATAACCTTATCACAGTTCTAAGATATGAGATTATAATGTGGTTCTCTGTTACACAATCACACCAATATTGGGCTGCTTATTACATATAAACTCAATATCCAAAAGCACTTTCTTTCCACAATCATACTTCAATGAGCATATCAGGGTTCACTGTCCTGACCAAGGACACTGACACAAAAGGAAATAACTGAGCCAAAGCTAATCTAAAAATTGTAAAAAAAAAAAATTCCACAAGGATATGATGGTGGTGTCTTGACGCCTGTATGTTTTCTTTCATTACTCCACCTTCACCCATAGTCCAAAAACATGCAAATTAGGTGGACTGGTTGCATGTGAGGGAGCGTGGTTGTTTGTCTCATTAGTCTTTGTGTGGCCCTGAGATAGACTGGTGACTTGGACAGTTTGTACTCAGCCTCTCTGAGTGATGAGATAGGCTCCTATCCGTTAATCATATAAATCCATTTGCACAGACAGCAAATCATGGAGATGGATTTTGAAAGAAAGACCATGGCTGATTAACTCAAGAGTGTGGGGATTTCACAATGATTCCTTCTTTCCTTCACTGAGATGAGCTCTGCAGCAAAGATCTCCAAATGCTTTGTTTCTCAGAGCTTGTCACAAACATCTGAAGTTCACACACAAAATGAAGTCTTGTGTATTTAACAAAGTGAGAAATTTAAAACAAAAACCCCTGTGGTAAAGGCAAGATAAGCCAAGTTGTGGTGTACAAAGCAAGAGTAGGAGGCAAGCTGGGTATGAATAATGGTGCATTGCTCTATACACTCCATATTTGTTACCTGTGTCTCTGCGTGTTGTGACTCGTGACTGACAAGGCGTCGTGTTCAGATGAAAGTGCCAGGTGGGAGCCGTATCTTGTCACTTCTCCAGGTTTCTTGGCTGGAAGTGACACAAGAGTATTAGCTGTACACAAAAGACAAGATTTTTTTTTTTTTTAGAAATTGCATACACTCCTTACAGATGCACACACGCACAAGGTGCGGTGAATAAACCTGTGGGAACATGTTTTAGCAGAAGAAGAGCACTGAAGTCACATTAGTATGTATAAAGAGCCACCATTGCATTTCAGCAATACAATGAGTCATAGTACTGGAATGTAGCTCATGTTTCCATGTCTTAGAAGCTGTGATTTACTGTTTATTTCAGCTGGAAAAAACCAAACAGGCTTTGGTTTTTGCAACCCTTAATATACATTTCAGACATTTTCAAACACAAAGTAAAACTTTCCTCACTGCAGTCTTAACTCTTCTCAGCCCTTAAAGCAAGAAAATGTCTTAGCATCAGGCTAATGAGTGCCAAAGTGTTTGCTCATACTATTTAAATCTACTATAACTATAGTTGATGTTTCTTAGCTTTGCCTGCTGAGGAGCCGAACAGCTTTGGTAAATTAGTCTCAAGTAATCACAGCATCACAGCACAAACGCACACCCACACATTAGAACAATTTTGTGCAATCCTACATGGTGGAAGTATTTTGCAACCACCAGCAAGAAATGAGCAGCAATGGATTTTGATGTTACCTGCTTCTTTAAAAACAAGTGAAAACAGATTATTTCAAAATGTTTGGCCTTTAAGACATTGGTTTAAAAGAAACAATGTTAACATTGTATGCGTCCTTTGTGTGGCATGCTTCTCTGCAAAAAACTGAGTACGCCAAGCAGAGGTGATAACTATATTAGAATAAATGCAACAATGCACTCTGCATTGTTGCAGAGTGAATATGGAAAGGTGTTCTAGCTCTCTCAGGAAATCTGATAATAAGCCAGACACAGAAGTTATTTTCTAAGAAGAGAAAATAACTTTCATAGCAAGGTTAAATGCATTTGGAGGCCTTCCTAGTTGTAAATTAGCTAATGATGAGATGATCACAATCAAAACCAGACTGAGAAGCATGTTATGTCAGTGTTACCATTTATTTTCAACTTGTGATCAAACCTTTACTGGTTATTTTTACTTCTATTGCATATACATAACTAGATACCCTTTACACAACCCTTTACCTGACATGTGTGGCTAAAGGTTTTCCCATGTGGATTGTGTATGACTCCTAAAAACATAAGAAAAGGTTTATACGGGCATGTGTTACCTTGACGGTATTCTGGATCAGAGGAGGTCACTGAGGGGCTCTCACTGGATGAGCTGTAATCGCTGTGATACCGCTGGTGGGTGTGGATTGGATCTGAAGCAGAGAAAGTCCATAATTATGGAAAAAAATAATACAAAACATGTAGTGCCATGAGAAAACATAACCTTCATGCACTTTCTACATCTTAAGAGTAGCATGGAGTTATTTGGTGTTCTGTTTGAGAGAGATGTTTGTTTTTCACAGTCCATTACAAAAAGATGCAATACTTTTTATTGGATTCCAGCGGGATATGAACTGATGAGCTACTGTTTTCTTTTTCAGAGATCTCTCCAAAACATACTGCCGTGGTCTGTGGTGGCAAGCCAGTAGAACGAGGCACACAAAACGGGTATTAGTCATGCTATTGGTGAACACTACCAATGAAAAGCATATGCAACTATATAGGAAAGCAGTGTTATCACAAGTGTGCAGGCACGCCTCTTGTCGGATTAGAGACCATTTTCTTGACGGTGCCGTCTTTTGTCTTAGTTGTCTGGTTTAACCATAACAAGCACAGACAAGCTAAATATTTTATTTTAACTAAGCATTAGTTCATAAGCTTACCATACAGTGAAATCAAAAGATTAGATCAAATACTAAAAGTAACAAACTTAAGAGTCATGTGTTTTTCTGCAAAGTAAACAGAACTTGAAAGTCCAGCTCCTCAGTGTCATCCTCATAGCTCGAATGAACAGCATTCTTCAGTCACTGCTCAGGAATTTCAGCTCTCTGTTTCTCAGTACTGACCTCTATACTCTCTGTAATGAAGTCTGTCTTTGGTAAACATCTTAAGTACAAAGCATAGTGGCCCGGCAGTAACTATAGTGATACTAAGAGGCAGAAGGACTGGTCAGACTGACACCCGAAATAGTTTTCCCGACTTCCACTGGCTGGTGAGTCATGAGTTCCTCATACACAATGGTATCGCTATTGAAAAATGTGCAGAAGGGAAGACTCTTGAGCATTTAACAGCCACTTACCCATGCAGTTACAAACCCCCCACAGACGCATGCAGTCACCAACAAGTGCATTCACCTGCAACCAATACAACTTGACACTGTCCACCCCTTTTCCTAACTGAAGCAGTATGATAAAAGCCCATTTCTCACTCAAAAGCCAGCAGTGTAAAAGCTGTGTGTATTAAGAACTATCCAACCAATTTTACACATACATGTGAGATACAAACAAGAACATTTCAGAAAAAGC
The DNA here is from genome assembly GCA_028564865.1 of Zenarchopterus dispar. Classification (NCBI taxonomy): domain Eukaryota; kingdom Metazoa; phylum Chordata; class Actinopteri; order Beloniformes; family Zenarchopteridae; genus Zenarchopterus; species Zenarchopterus dispar. The sequence continues at coordinate 6,024,526 of JAOWBL010000004.1, read as the reverse complement.
AGGAGAGCATGGAGTATATCTCAGCTGACAGTGAGCGAGAGAGAGGGCTCTGTGGACATACAATGGGCTGCTGTTCATCCCAATAAACCCCACTTACTTACCAGCTTTGCTTAACCAAATCTTTTTGGGCTACTCTATTCATACGGCCAGTCACCAGCTGACAGGTGCTGTCCAATACAAAATGAAATGCTGTGAAAAATCTGTTTTGAATCTGGCTTATAGAGCACCTTTAATGCATAAACAAAGCTCAAGATTTCATGCAGTCAAGTTTAACCTAATATGAAACTTTAGCACATTTATAGAAACAAATGTTTTATTCTCTTAAAAGATCTCCCTTTAAACCACAGGTCATTAAAAAAATAGCTTACATACCCTCACAAGTTTTAAATAAAGTCAAGATAACCTGGAAAATTATGGATTTTATTTATTTTTTTAAATAGAATTTCAAGTGGGATTTTTCAGACATTTATGAAATAATTAGGGCCTTCTTTTAGGTTTTTCTTTATATAAAAATGAGAAGATTAGTCAGGCAGCTGACTGAAATGATTCGGAAAAAACACCATGGTCAACAGAATTTTATCAAAACCATGAACATTTTTTTTGTTTCTTTTTATCCTGCGGTTCTGAACCAAAAATCAATGCATTTGTGGGTTATAATTTTGGAAAACACTCCTCTTCCCTTCCCCTCTCCCGTACTGCTGTCCGTACTGGACCCTCCTAAGCCCAAAAACCACATGACCTGCTGCCAAGAGCCGGAAAAGTCCAATAATGTTAGGAATTCCCTCATCCACTATGCATGACTCCAATTACAGCTTCTAGGACAGCGAAGAAAGTTTCTCTTCACTAAAGCCTGCAGCACCTTGGCACAAATAAAGGCTGGTGGGACGGGGTTTTCTAGTCATCGGATGACATAGTAAGTGGAGGCCAGGTAGAAACATGCCCCTGCACACACAGGCATGCACACCACATGAACAATGTTTTACACGGTTATGCATTTTCAGTTAAGCGTGATCTGAACAAGGGCACACACAGAAGCAAGAGAAACGGTGTGTACTTCTGTGGAATCTGATACCACTGCTGTGCCATCACTTTCCTGCAGAAAAGAACAGAAAAAAAGAGAGAAAAAGAGAAAGAAAAGGATGCATCTGCCAAGTAAAACATCCTCAAGGCCCCGCAAATGGTTTGTGCTTGAATAGGCCTCATTCATACTACAGCTAAATAGTTCTGGGATGGAATACAAATATATTCTGGTTTAGCCTTAAGAGTCAGTCTGAGTTAAGTTTTATGACATTGAACATTCCTCTGCATAAGTATGCTAATATCAGCGAGAATGTACCATCAACCTTAAGCGTTTCACACACACAAAAAATGCTGTTAATATTCTCACTATTCAATTCAAATTTGACAATGATAAACTCAACTGTAGTATTTTGTTGATTTTAAAATAAAAATACAAATACAAGTCAGCTGTAAGTGTATATATAAATAATTACAGTTTCAACCAATGTTAAATTTTCTTCAATAAGCCTAAAAATATAACAGTCATTGTCACATGTGCAAAACTTTGAGAACAGAGTTTATATTAGATATTGCGGTTTGGAGCCAGTGCATTATCTTGGACCAATTCTTTGTGTTTCTTATTAGCTCTAACCCATCAAAATCAGTTCCAGGTTGGCATAAAATAGAGAAACCGACATCTAAGAAAAGCCTCTGTCTGGAAGCAGGGTCTTGGCAAGCAAGTTGGCCCATTAAAATTTGATTTTGAAGGCACTGCTCCTCTCATTTTCCTGTCAATTGATGTTTTTATGTTGAAAGTCGGCAATTGTGAACACAAACACATTTACACAAATTATGCAAGTGTTTTTAGAAACATCACTCTGTGCTTAATAAAACAAACTGACATTTAGAAATCTCACTAAAAACAGCAACACCCTATTTGCACTGATGTTTATAAATGCTATTCACAAACTGGTTTATATAGACGCAAACTGGCAATGTTGGTTAAAACAGACTTAGATTAAAAAATGGGACTGAGACTGAGTGAAGAAGATAAACTGCCTCTTGAGGGAATATACTTGATTCAATATACTTAAGGGAGTTTGGTGTTGGAGCAGAAACAGTACGATTACATCAGCATATTCGCTCTGTGGGCACACTCCGGTCTGTGAAAAAGCAAACAGATTCCTGGGAAGCTCCTCACCTGACGACTGGCATCGGCACTGGCTCAGAACCAGCTTCTTGTTCAAATCTGACAAAAATGGGTGTTTTAAAGTATCTGCATACGGTAGTAAGCTCCATGGTTTCCTTTTTGTGACTGCTCCATGTCGGCCATGACTGACGAAGAACAGTGGACAGTTCAAACTTCTTTTAGCACCACTATGCTTGTCTTTCTGGCAAACGTACAGTTTTATCAGAAGAATTTATGCATTTATTTGCATGACAGAATCACTTTAATATAACTTCATATCATCATTCCACTGTTTGGAGGTCCCAACTGTTGTTGACTTAAAAAAAAAATCTGAGACAACCACAATCATTAGCTTGCTCTGATACTTGTTTCTGAAGTCATTAAACAAAGAAGCTCAGCTCATTCCTTCAAACCATTGTATGAAATGTTTCCAATTATAAAATCGATAAAAGCCAAAAGGGTAAGGGAAGGAAAAAAAAAATGGCAGGCCTTGCTGGCGATGAAAAGCCACAGTCGAGGAAAAGAATGCTTGGTTGGTGGCTCGGTCAGCATTAAAAATAGCTGCTGGAAAAGCAAGGAGACTGGAAGCAGCTGGAGAGTGTTTGGAAGAACAGTGAGAGAAAGAGAAGGAAAGGTAGAAAAGAGGTTTATTACATGAAGCCATCCAACCCTGAAGTTCCTTAACTACTCCTGGGGGGCCCAAAACACATGTAGCCACATGTTTTTATTTTGTTTTTGTTTTCCTTTTTTATAAATAGAACTAGTTTGCCTATCGATGGGTTATTTACAAATAACACTGGATAACACCACTTACAACCGGAGAAACCACAGCAGGGAGGTGCAATTATGCTAAACATCACTGGTAAACATTTTCTAAATCTCAATCATAATACCTTTTGATAGTTAGGATTTTTATTATAGGGATGTGGTGATGCTGTGATTGCTACTTTAGTGGGACAGTTATTGAAACTGTCATTTTTAGTGTAAATAGTGCAAATTATATGAATAAATTCATAACCAAATCAGTCAAATCTTGTTAAATTCCCAAATCCCCAAACTACTCTTTTCAACACATAGCTAGACTTTTTTGAGTGAATTATTGTATGGCCCAATCAGCATATCACTGAGAAGATTATTTTTTATACACAGTAACATCTGGTTAGGACAGATGTGTTTTTCTGAGTAGGTGCAAGAGATGGAGACTTAGCAGAGAAATAGATTAGTGCATTTTGAGAATCAGAGAACCCCAGTCTGCCTTTTCACTGACCTGGATTCACAATGTTCCTCTGTTCGTGGCAAAGAGCTGTGATTCTCTCAGAATATTGAACAATTGCCATCCATCTCTCTTAATTGCACTGTCATTTCTGTTTGGGAGCTTGGCTTTACCAGACAAGCCTTGATTAGCATCGCTTTCTGCTCTGTACTTGTGCACGCACTTTTGTAATGACTTTGCACAGAACGTTCTCAGTGGATATTTTACCAAGAATGCATTAAGCTCATGAGAGAAACATAAAGCTCTCGAGGCTGACTACTGAGAAACTAAACAATTGTGTTTTGTGAACTCGAAGCATGTGACTGTGCCAATATTGTTTGTTTTTTTTTCCCCTCAGTCTAACAATCTAAGAGGTTGTATTAACTGCATTAACTGTTTTACATGCATGCATGTGTGATCATTCATCAGTATATTCACACCAATGAGTAAAAGAAAACAGATTGACTGTGTATATAACATGTGTGACAGTTAGCAGCAGGCTAGAATTATACTGGTCTGTAATTAGAATCAGCCATTTGGCAACCTTTGCACCAGTGACTCACTCATTCTGTCTAAACACGGCTGCCCAGCCACCACCAATGATACTTCATTCTGGGTTGAACCCAGTTCTTAACCCACATGGTAGTTCACTCAGACGCACAACCAACAACAAGTCCCAGCTGCTCACATGATACCACTGCAGTCACAATTTCACCTCTGAGATCAGGCCAGCTGATCGCTCGTGGCTGCAGGGGCATTAATAACCTGATCAGTTCATTGCAGGTTATTAATGCCCCAGTCCTTGAAACAATAGGTTTCACTGAACCATTCTTGGGACTAAATCTTTGCATGTTGATGCCTACAGACTGCGTGTTCTGGCAAGCATACATAATAATAATAATGACATGTGACTGAGCTTGTGTGGGTCACCAAAACCACAATAATCTAGAATACAAATGACACGCCATTTGCTTTGTGTGATGTGTTGCAACACAGGCATAAAAAAAGGGGGTGGGGGATCAGTCTTCATAAAGCTACTAAAACAGGTTGTGTAAGGTTAGTGGATTTTCACTGCCATTACTCAGCTTTGTGTGTCACTGTTACCAATGCTAGCCAAAAAAAACAAAAACTTGTGTTTTTCCATCTGCATGCCATGTGCACAGCAATGTCAGGTGCTTAACAGGAAGTACAACATACCATTGAACGTTAAAGACTGAAATAACATCACCACACTGTCTTCTTTAGACATCATATTGTTACTCACCATCCACTGCTTGCTGTAGTGCCTGAAGCTTCCTCTGTCTTTCTTTAATCCTGTCATAAGCACCAGAAAAGCCCGAGCCAACAGACAGGGTTGAGAACTGGTGAGACTTTCTATTCTTCAGCCCACCAAACTCAGAGTAGCGTGTATCCTTCTCCCTGGATGCCAGCAAAGGCGACTGCCGCCTGCCTACAGAGTGTGTACTTAAGGCAGTGCTGCCTCTCCGAGCATCCTCCAAGGCCCCAAAACGAAGAGCCTCAGGGTCAATGCAAGCCAAATCCACAGAGGAGGCCCAGGTCTTTCTGGCTTGTTTTGGCCTCACATCCCCACTGCAGAAGTTTAAAGACCTACGGTCCAGTTCCACGGGCCGACCCTTTTGCTGGGGGTGAAAAGGGTGCAGATGGGGGTAGGAGCGCTGGTGCTGGAGCGAAGGTGGTTTGGGGTAGAGTTCTGTGGGAGATTCAGAGTTTGTGTGATAATCAGAAGAACACTGCAGGGCTACACCTTCGTCCCCCTTCAATAACTCCTGGATTGGCAGCGAGCCCATGGAACGACTTAGGCCCCGGTTTAGAGCTGTTTGCTCCTGAGTCTTGGCTCTGTAGCGCTCCAAAACCCTGGGGGCGGCACTCCTCCCTAGGAACAGGAATCTTCATTAAGCCATAATGGGATGAACAGATTTTAAAAACTTATAAAAGCACCATGTTAAACATGGGTAAAGTAAAAGCATTTAGAACATTTTCTAAAGAACTGAAAATCATATTTTATTCCCATCAATACAGTCAATGTATTGCTGTCTTTGTATGTCTCAATAATTTTGTTTGCTTTCCCCAGACATGACACACATTAGGTTTGGTAACGTGTATTCTTTTTTTTAGGCATAAGGAGATAAAAGTAGCAAAGATGTGCAAGGCCAACAGCAACAACACGGCAAAGAAACATCAGATGAGACAGCGTCCTCTAAAAATGCAGCACGCATTGGTTTAATCTAGAAAGCATATGCTTGTGGGAAAAGCATCAAAGATATTCAGACTATGTTCCAGAAGCTCCCCGAAACTTACAAGAACAAGGCTGAGTAATGACTGAAAAAAAAAAAGATGTTTTTCCCCCAGGAGGACGTCTTATTTTACATCTCTCATGAATCCATCCATCTGCTGCGCAAGTGGGTTGGAGCTAATTCAAGTTGGCTGAGAGGTGGGGCACAGCCTCGACAGGTCACCAGTAAAACACGAGGATGGGATAAATCTCTCACTTGTAGTCTGTTGTTGCTACTACTATGGTGTTGCTGTCATGTGGACGTCAGCAGTAAAGAAACCATCCACTTAGTACAAAAAAAGAGCATCAACTACAGTGTGAAAACCTCTGGTACATGGAGGGGAGAGAGCAGCTACTTGAAAAGAAAGATGTTAAAGAACTGAGTGATACTCTTTGCATGTACTTTCCCTAAGGCTGACTGGTGTTCACCCAGGGAAACAAAGTACTGATACAAACAGAAAACCAGCAGCTTCACTGGTGACTCAAAAATATGCATTTGTAATCAATGCCATGTTGGTGCTTACATAATCGGGAAGACAGCCATGGCTGTGCTCTGCTCTCCTCTCTGTGGCCTGGAGAAATACTGGCGTTCTCTTAGAAACCACTGGTAAGATTTGGTCATATTTTCCTGAATTAAATTTGAATTTGAGGTTGCAGTGTGTTGTTACTTGTATGCTTTTTTCCCCCCCTGAATCTCAGAGAGTGAGGAAGCAAGTGATGAATGGCTTTACAGCCAGGGAAAGCATTTCCATCTGATTCTCTCTTCATGAAAGTACCAGAAACTTAAACTTTCAGTATATGAAAAGTATATCAAACCACATAAACTCTTAAGTGCTAAAAGCCCAAAGCTCTTACAAGCAGGCAAAAATAATATAACCAGCAGATCCTCTTAAGAAGTGAATTACAGGACCCCTGAAGGTGTTCCGTTGTATCTGGCACTAAAATTCAAATTTGACCACATGAACCTTTTTCTGGGAACTAGAGTCACTAAGAAAATCTCTCACAAATTCTCTTTATGCAACTGAAAGCCTGCTCTGACAATCACAGAAGAAAAAAAAGGTTTAGAACTTACCTGAGGGCAGGCCTTTCCCTCTTAACCTCTCTCGAATCTCTTTACTTCGCTCCGGAAGAGACTCTCGATCTGTCACTAAACCATCCAACTGAAAAAAAAAAGATGAAAAGTTGAAGTAAGGGACAATGAAACAAAGAGGAAGAAAAAAAAAATGCTTTGACAGAAGTTGTAATCATCACACCTTAAACAAACAGGAAAAGCTTCCAAATGAGCAGCTAAAATGCAAATATGCAGACATTTGCAGGGTTGATGTACTTGAGTTTCACAGTTGCTTTGTATACCTGAGAGAGGCTGCCCAGCACCAACCGGACCAGTTTTCTGACATAGGAGAAGGAAGGGTCACAGCTGGAGGTTCTGATGTGTTTGCTGCAGATGTCCAGCACCGTGCGCAGTGACATTCGACTCAACGCAACCTCATCACACATGTTGAGGAGTAGACTATTAAGGTGCTCCCCCAGCTTCATAGGCTGCACAGGAAATCAAATGAATACTTGAAATTAGCAAGAGCACAAACTCAGTTGAGGCTGTGAGCTTTATTTGTATACCGGTATTTGAATCTTACAGCATCATGATGCGAGGAAAAAAAAAAAAAAAACACTGACAAATACTTGACACTGTCAACCAGAATAGACACTGATCTTGGTATGAAACAGGTATAGATTTGTGTAATTATAACACCATATTGTCAGAAGGTTTCATTTAAGTAGATGGCTACAACAGATGCTCCGAATCCACCAGATTTATCTTGAAGTCGTGAAGGATGCAACAAAAGATATTATTCGAGCCATTTCTTTCAAAAGCTTTTTTGGAAGTCAGCAAAGGATTAGGCATATTCAAAGCAGAAAAGAAAGAAGAGAGCCTGTCCACCAAGTTTATCTCATTTGTCACAGTCGCATTGACGAGGACGTCTGACTTGCATTAATGCAAAATCTGACCGCTTAGACGGAAAACAGAAATGCACATACCCACTTTATATCCGATTTATTTCCACACATGACTGATCCAAACAATTTTCTTTAACACGGATTACACATCCATTGGTTCTATGTGCATGTAGATGCTTTTTGACGAGATTACATAAAGAAACCAGACAGTACAGTAGTTGTCCACGTTTCGTCTCCTGACCCACAATCTTTGTAGCTACCATGGGAACAACAGGTGACCTTTTCATGGGTCAGGGAAAGGACATTGTTCTGAGCCTGAGCGTGAGAAAACTGTGCCTGTAAACTATCTCAAAAATCTGAACTCACTGCACAGGCCTCACCGCCTCCATGTTCAAACACATTCCAGAGGGCATTTACATCTTGCACCTATTCTAATCAAGATGAGATGTTTAGATATGGATAATATCTCAAAAGGAAGTTTCCACTAAAAACATAATGTCTGGCTTACATGTGCTAATGAGGCTGTAGAAAAAGGTGGCTGACACTTATGTGAGCAACAACAACAACAACATACATTAAAAACGATCTTTTATGCCACACACCATCAGTCAATATGCCACTCTTAACCCTTATCTTGCCAGGGTTACATTTTAATAATCAGCTAGTAAGATAATATTAATTATTTTGAGTCTTCCTGTTTTATGTAAGAAATAAAAACCTCAACCAGCTAATATGATTATTGATTGTGCTAGT
>JAOWBL010000004.1:5988565-6003253 GCA_028564865.1 Zenarchopterus dispar | reverse complement strand
TCAACGGTACAAGTGAGTGAGCTTGGAAACAGTTGCTGAGCACAGTATTTGTTTTTTCTGCAGTGGTGTCTCCTCCCTCCCAAACCAAAACTACAGTTACTGGTTGGGTCAGACCAAAGATGTCCCAAACACAAGTTTACTGCTGAGGCATTAACAAAGAGTAACGCGTAACTTTAAACTCGAAAATTAAGTCCTAGATATCAATCAACTCTATGTCGCTAGCTACTAGTTTTCTTAATGTTTCCAGATAAAATAATTGTCTCAATGCTTCAACGTCCCGGTTAAGCTAAAGTTAGCTACAACATAATAAAGTCCATTTAAACCGAACTGGGAGTGGTTTACGAGAAGAAAAAAAACTTACCAGCCAGGGAGAGCTATAAACTCAATTGAGAGGGAAATGCTCGTAGTCCGGCGAGGCTATGAGTGCGCACCGAAACGGCACCAGACGCCATCCCATCCACAAAGCAACATCTTGGATAGAAGTTAACTAATCGGCGAGGCAGACAGGCAACAGGTTTACCTTTCCACAGCGCACTCAGCTATATAAGTCCCCTACTCCCCGAATACTGTTTTCGACGGCACTGAAGTTAAACTTAAAAAAATTTTTTTTAAAAGAACAAAAAGAAAAAAAAATCTATTTTTGTTAAGAATTCGTGTTTAATGGCTACTACACTGTTTCGTGTTCTCCTCCAGCGAAGCCAAGTTACCATTTCTCTGGAGGAGCGGAATAAACCCCGCCCTCCTCCAGCGAACGTGGGCTGGCTGGGCGTAACCAGACACCTCAGTGCGGCCGCCCATTGGCTCTAAACTAGGGGACTGTCGTTTGACCGTTTCTATGGTAACGCACAACTCGGAGTAAAATGTACAGCCTGAATGGAGTCCAAATCTACTTTAATAAACGCCTTGAAAATGGCTTTACAGATCTTAGGTTTGACTAGAGTTATGTCAGAAAATATATAAAAAAAAATCAAAATGGCCCTGAAGTGTCAAAGACAAAAAACATTAGGTAGAATAGCATTAAAAAAACAGAAAACAGCACGAGTGTTACAGTACACAGTACAATTGCGTTTTTTCTACTTGTTTCATGACATGCCTAACAGTTTTCCGAAATATTATTGTTTTATTGTTGTTTTGTACCTCAGTGTGACTTTTGAAAACATTGCTTATAGAGTATTAAATTAGTTCAGTTTTCTACTAAGATTCATGCCTCAAATTATAACATGTTCACTCTTGAGAAAGAACTACTTTTTTTTTCTTTTCTTTTTTTTTACATTTTAAGAATTAGCCAATATTTCTGTTTCCCACACCATTGAATCATCTAAGCAGTCAGGAAGCTATTCACTGTTGAGTACTTCCTTCCTATAGAGCACTTCAAAGCTGGCTTGCCCACAGCCTGTCCAGCGCCATCTAGTGGCTATAAATAACAGTTACAGGCTGCCTCACGAATGAGTGAAGTGGTTATCTCTGCCTGCCTCCGCTTGTCAGTGCTTAAAGGCATCATTATCAGCAAGCTTGAGCAATATAACTGCATTAATTGACTTACAGATGTTTTCTTTTAAGATCTGGACATTTTCTTGAAGAGAAGTTGATGGCTTTGCACACACACTTGCAAGTACCAATTAATCTGGCTACTGAGAATTGAATTTAACAATAAAAAAAATTGCATGACACAAGTATGGAAATCTGTTATACTTTTATACACATACTACTCTTTAAATCTTTGAAGGGATTTGTAGTTACTTCATTGTCATTGTATAGTGTTTTACACCCAGAATGACAAGACAATGGAGTAAGAACTATTACTTTTGGTAGATCCTTCACAAGAATCATGCACAAGAAAAATATGTATGTGTGACTAAAGTATTTATTATCCCCAGTCCAAATACTTTCTCCCCTAATGAGTTTTGAGATTAAAAAAAAGTTGAATCAATATTCTTTTTTAGAGACAATTAGCACTATTGGCTGGTCTGTATGCTGTTGATGGTTGTCTTTGGGAAAATTCTGAATTAGAAAGACAAAATTATTTTTCTTTTTTTCAGTTGTATCAACATTTCCAAATAAAGGAGAAAAATCAAAACATGAATCATTCTGTGACTGTAGTTCCTCCTTTTTGGATTCAAACTATCCTAACTAACAAGAAATGTTATAACTACTAGATTCAACATATAAAGTGTCTACGGTACTTGTTATTTGAAGGCTTTACTCTTTTAAGAACTTGATAAACCACTGCCAGAGTGATCTGTTGTGTGCCACGTCTCCTCCAACTTAGTCGCCTCTAATTACTGTAAATTACCTGAGGCAGATTGACTCCCATCAGGAGACAGAGTGTGGAAAAGCAATGTCTCACAAAGTGTAACCAAGGGGATTTGAATTTTGGATTTTGACTTCCTTCTATTTCAGTCTGTCCTTAATACCTACTCATCAGTGATGGTCTGAGCCCCCAGGGCAATTTGCACTAAAACCTTAAAGGAGCTGGCATGTCTGTCATGAGAGTGCTGGATATGTGGGGCACCTGGTGCTGTTGGTTGAAGGCCTATGTTTTTCTTTGATCAGCATGTTGAACCCTGGGGTCCAGATACAGAGAATTAGAAACCTTCCTGGAGCTCTTTAAACTTTGAAATGAGCTTTACTGTCTGTGTCAAGTTAAAAATAAAAGAAACTAAGCCTTCAAAAGTGAATTTATGTTGGGATAATGCTTTTAGCTCTGGTGATCACACATTTAAATGCCAAAACATTTGCAGGGTCACCTCTTTAAATGTCTGAAGGGAGCCTGCACAGAAGTATGATTACCTGATCTGTGTCTACTTCAAACAGGGCTCTGTTTGAGACCGCTGAATTGCAACACACTTGGTTAAATGTACAGAAATCTTTGGGAATTCGCTTATTCTCGCCTCACAGTTTTTAAGTGGTTTATTTCAGAGAAGGATGTTACACCTGTTTGGAACAGACAGCAGGTTTTGGCTCCAACTCAGTGTCAGATGGATGCACCATGGATCAACTTAATCAGGTGGGATCTGTTTTTAACTAATTAGGACAGAAAATGCTGATTTATTGCAAGATATACCTCAGTTGTTTTTACCCTTAATTTGTAAGCAATACATTTTTCAAATAAACCAATTACGACAAAAATAACAGGTGAAATGTACTTTCTGTTAGTAAACATGTTATTCAGAAGTGTATTTTATTTCCAGTTAAGGGTTTTAATATTGACTAGTTTTTAATTTCCATCACATATTTGACATTATTTTCTCTGAAAGTGATTTCTAACATGATGATAAAGAACACATGATATATGCAGAATAGATTTAATGCAAACCAAAGAACCTCTATTCTAAAAATAAATGCACCTTATGAAAATTGTAATAAAAACAGAACACATTCATTTGCACATCTTTTAAACTCGCATTTTATTAACAGCAGAATATAGAAAACGTCAAATGTCGAAAAAGAGACAATTTACTGTTTAATTTAAGATATTAGCTAATTTTGAAATTGATGGGAGCAACATGTCACAAACAGTTGAAACATGGCTGCAAAAGGCTGGGAAAATAGTGGAACTAAAAAGAAACACCTGGAGCAACATAAAACCACAAGTTATTAGGTTAAATGGCAACAGGCTGGTGACATGACTGATCATCGATTTCTCATCACATTCAAGAATTTTTTTCATATTTGCTTTCATCTCCTCTTTTCTTTTCTTTGTTAAGCAAAATATTAGTTCTATTCAGTGATTAATAAAATATCTGAGTTTCATTCTTGGTTGCTCCGTAGTCTAGATGATCATGATCATGAGAGATGTGATACACATCTAACCAGTAACAGCATCCCCCAGTTCCACATCTCTCATCCTGCCATCCTGCCTCGGGATCTCAGTGGCGGGATGGTGCAGGATGGGATCAGAACGAGATCAGGACGGGATCACACAGATCTGCTGCCACGCACCCCCTCCCATCCGGGGAGACAAGCCTCCATGTGATCTCCTTCTCTCTCTACCCTCTCTGCCCGGGCTTTGACGTCAGACGTGCTCCTGAGCGGTTGCCATGGCGACATTTTTTTCCTCACACCCCCCCACCCCTCCCTCTCCCTCTCTGAGCTCTGGTAGGTCCACAATGGTACAGCCAGCATCTTGCAGCACAATGGTTGCAAGGTGGTGAGCTGGGGGAGAGTGATTCAGCATCAGCAGACCTCGGTTCCGTCCACCTCAGCTTCTTTTCTTTCGTCATCGCCTTTTTTATTTTATTTTTATTTTGTTTTACTTTATTTATTTAATTGTTATTGTTCTTTTTAAACCCCCGTCGTCATCTGCATGTACGTCTTCGGTACGCCTTCAGCGATGGTCTCCGCAACGTTTCTGGTCGGGATGTTTTGAAAAGGACTGGCACCGGACTGGGATCGTCATCAGCTGGCACGGAATGGTAAGCCCGTCCGACGTGGATGTGATGTTTGGATCTCGCTTGTCAGGAGGGTGTAGTGATGAATATTGATCGGGAAGGAAGGTTAATGAAGTCCACTAGTGATGTCTCAGTGGGAAATGGAGGATTGAGGACAGAGAACATAAAAACAAACAAACAAAAAAACAACCCTTACCGGTAGTTGTATTAGCTGCTGTTGTTTTATGATAACTAGCAGAATTATGGCCTTAGCCCTTACCTCTGAAAATGTTGTGCATCCCCTCTCCATCTCCACTTTACTTCTACACTCTTAACAGATGTAAACCCATAATCCTATATTCTGATGTGAGTTGTTTTCTGTGAGGGAAATAAGAGTATTCATTACTGTGAGGCAGGTTATGCATTTTTGATTGGGAGTGGAAATGGATGATAATCTTGAAAACACAAGCCTCACACTGTTGTAGGCCTACATGCAGGGCTGCTCTTCCCTCCTCCCCCTCTGAAGTCAGCTGCACCTTGTGCATTATGCAGAGCATCACTACTTCACCAGGATATGGGACCAGCCTCCCGTGTCTCCTAACTCCTACACTAGATACCACTATTGTACTTTTCTGGTCAAGAGTTTGAAAGCTTGGAGATTTGTTGATTCCCACGGGTGTTTTTTCTTAGTTGGAGCTGTAAGTGCATATGGTGTTATATAAAGGGATGTTTAAATCATTTTTGCTGGCTTTGGCTTTAAAATTGAACTTCAAACAGAGAGGATGGCTGCATTCTGTGGATTATAAGAGCTGAAGCCAGTAGAGGCAGGTCATTTCTCTTAATCGTCTTTGTTTTGGGCATTTATCCTCACATCCTTAAATCAAAAGCACTTCATTAGTCCCTACTGATTGCACAGGTATGCAGAGGAAGGCTGTAGTGAAAGGGATGGATCATTTCGCTCTCTGTTCTGCTTTTGTTTTTAGTTTAGAATATCATCCCTGTTTGGTGCAAGGCCACATGCGTGGACTTATCGTTAGTGTTGTACTGCGAAGTGAGTGACGTTTAAAGGTGTCACAACAAACTCTCCATGTTAAAGACAGAGGTTTCGCTGCTGTGACCTTGGGTGCTGAATTATTCAGGAGGAGGCTTACATGCTTGTGGAAGTGCTGCAGGGAACAGAGCTTAACAATTAACCAAAGCTTCATATTGCAGGGGCCCAAGAGAGTGAAATTTTGAAACAATCTGGATCTTAGTAGCTGCTGACTGTCTGCACCAACTGGTAATGAATGGCATTGATTTGTTGAGAGGTAGCTTGTTTATCCAATGAAGAACTGTCAATGGAAAAAAGCCACCAGCAGACTGTTCACTGTACCACTTGTACTTTAATTCCATTTTGTTTTGCAGAGTTGGAAGCATCAGCATGTTAATCCTTTGTTATGTAATATTATAAGGGTATGTTTAAAGGATCAGATAATTGTGGGAGAGTGATAAATATCATTCTCTGATAAGATGATACAACCACGCGGCAGAATATTGTCAAAAAATGTTTACCAGATATTTTTTTATTCAGTTTGAATCCAAGTCTTCAGTATATTTCAGTTAAAATGGTGTAAAAGCAGTGAAAGTAATGAAGAACTTAAGGGGAAAAACAAACAAATATAAATGAAGAACAAGTCCAGTTGAGGGAAAAAAAACCATTTTCTTTCTAGCCATCAATTACTTAACTCTTCTTGCCAGGTCTCCTTTGTCTATGTGGATGGTCAAAGTTACTGTTGGAAAAGGATGGGTTACTTATGAACACCTGGGCTGACCATTGTTCCTTGCTGTTCTGTGGATACTCAAATATTAACTTAAATGAATTCAATTCAAAAGTTTCATGATTGATGGTTAGGCTAGGGAGGGGAAAAAAAATCCTAAGATAGGCTATTGGAGAGGTTTCGTTAAAGTGGATTTTTGTCTTATTTCAAAACTTGATACAAATTCCTCAGGTATAAAAGAAAATGTACATTGTATATTTTGGTCAAAATAATACAGAAATATAGTACAAAAGCTCCTTTTTCAACCATGTTTCTACCTCCCTTTTCATAGCTGCCAGTTTTGGGGGTGGAGTAAGCAAATCCACTCAACCCCCTTCTTTTGTGGGGTTTGTAGCTTTTGAAATCGGCATTAGACCTTTGAGCTACCCGCTTCTGACGCACAGAAAGTACGGACTGATGTTTGTGGATGTTAAGTGGAGCTAAAGATGGGAAGCTGTGTAATTGTACTGTGACCTGGATCTCTGATGTCACAGAGAACACTTGAAATCTAACGGTTCCTTGAATGAACAAAAAAAAGTTATCTGCAGGTTTTTGAGAGGATGGAGGCTTCACTCACCCAAATAAATGATCTATAAAACAGATTTGTGTGTGTGTGTGTGTGTGTAATATGTCCCCTTAAGGGTGAATAAAAGTGTTTAAATTAGAGATATCATTTTAAGATTTTATGTAATATTTCCTTACACATTCCTAGTTTTATAGCAAACATGAAAAAGCCTTAAAATTTGTTAAAAGACACAATTTTCACATTTTCCAAGCTAATTCACTCAAAAATAGAGGTGCACACTTTCACAATAGTTCTAAAATACTCACAAACAGATCCCTGGATCATATTTAACAGGCAACAACCTCAGAACTTGTAGCAACTGTTTATCTAAACTCAGGAAGGTGCCGTGGCTTGCTTCAAAATTTCAAAAATGTATCACATCAAAATATCCTTTTTCCTAGATTACTGGCTGATAACTGCCTCCCCCTCTGGTTAACAAATAAAACATGTTCTGGTGAAAACCACTTCTAAAGCTGTACTGGGTGTATTTAAGGTGGTGTTAATCCGCACAAATACAAAGTTTTCTTTTTTTGTTGTGAGTCCAGGCTGCTTTTACAACTATCAACCAATTCACCACACTGAGGAAGTCGAAAACTGTGCACTACTATTTTTATAGACCTTTAAAATGAAATTCTTTCTGCATGAGAGTTTATTTCCCTTAGGTTACTATATTGTTTACCACGACACACAAACAGAGAAACATGCCCGCAGAGTGAGATGCGGGGTTCTGTAATTAGATTTGCTTTTACAGCTTGCTGAGTGCAAGACTTGGAACTGTTTTTGTTTTGTCACAGTCTCTTGGTAGCACATCTGCAGAGAGTCACCAAAGGTCAGAGATTGTAGGAGTTCAGGGGCCATCAAAAGGATTTTAAAGCGGGAATTAAATCCAGACAAATGACAAAGCTAAACCCCTATTTTATACCACTAAATGTTCTCTCAGTGTACTTAAAGATTAATATTATTAATATACACCATGTTGCAGCAGTCTTCATGCAAACATAACATCAGAATATCTTGGTGGTTGTGTCAAGAGGCATATTTTTACATTTTATGTGAGGTTGTTTTGCAAACAACTCATGTGCTACACTCAAGCCATCTTGTTTTAATCTGCTGAATATGCTTCAGTCTTCATAAGAAAAGCCGTAAATCAAAACAAATATATTCAGCACCTACTAAAAGAGTAATGTTGTTGCCACTCAGCTTATCAGAAAACTGCAGTCTAAGCAGGTTTTCAGTAAAAATGTTGTTCTCTGAATGTGGATAAAGGGACATTAGAGAGGCGAGCGACTGTAAAGGATGACCGGTTCTCAGTTCGGAAGATTTAAATCAATATCCGCTCGCGAGCATGCAGTCTCAAGGCTTGTAGATGAGCTCGGGAGTCGGTGTTGTCTGGTTTTCTTAGCTAGGCCTGGAGCTCTAAGTGTTTCCCTTCCCCTCCCCTGAGCCCAGGCAGGAGGCTGTGGCGCGTTTGGCTCAGGCTGCACAGTAACAGCAAGGCAGTGCTGCATACTGCAGGAGGGAGGCTGAGCCTGCTGAACCAAGCACTCACAATGGAGCACTGAGGGAGGGGGAGGGGAGGCGGCCGCAGCCAGGCTGGGAGACTGGGAGCTGGAACGGTGGGAGCGAGGGAGGGACAAAAGAGAGGCAGGAAAGGGAGGCTCTCGTCATTGCCGAGGATGGAGGGAAGAGCGAAGACATAGATGGATATAGACAGTGTTGTGGTGCGCATTGTGTGACATTCACGAAGAGTGTAGCTTTCAGGCTTATGACAAAGGGAGAAAGAGTGGTGAGAGGAGAGGCAGCGAAGATGGATATGAGAGCAAAGAATAACACTGGTGGCTGTGGACGTTTGGACTGGCACATTGTGCTTTATCATTACACCCAGAGCACTTCATCAACTTTTTCAGCTCAGATATAAAACACTACCACTTTAAAACCTATGTGGCCACACAGGAGGAGGACTGCAGTGATGAATAACCAGGAAAGATGGCACTGCCTTGCAATTCTGTATACATCCAAGCACAGCTCTAAACAACCCTAACAACTAACTAACCCTTTGAAACACAAACTGAAGTAACTCTGGATGGTGGCATGGCTATATCCTCAAACATCTGCTGTAACAGAATGAAAACATACGATACTTCAAAAAAGAACAATATATATTTGTTTCTCAATGCTTAATTTGAAAGAATAATATTTTTTGCCATTTTGACACATTTCTACAACGGCCATAAGGTGCAAAATTCTCACAAAAACACTGTATGTAGAATTAGCTCGAGTTTTTCCTTTCCACAGTCACCGTATGCTTACTCAAGATGGAGCATTAAATCAAACTAACGATGTGATGGAGTCTGTAGGCTTCCTTAATCGGGCTGCTTATTATGAACTGCACTTATATGAATATAAATCGTACTGAACTAAAATGGGTAATAAATGGGAATATAACAAATACGATGAAATTGGGATATAAATAAATTATAATTAGACTATACTTTACAGTATACTTTACTTTGATTGTTTTGCATGTATCATGGAACCACATGTTTATTCATGGGTTTTGTTTTGTTCTTTTAATCCCAAACCACAGCCATGTGTTGAAAAATATCCAACCTAAATCATGTATTTTTTATGTCAGTAAACTAGAAAAGTCAATTGTCCTTGAACTAAATTGAGACTTATGGGACTGAAACATGGTTTTGTGGCATCTCCCGCGGTCCTCCCTCACCATGAGAGTGCTAAAAGAGTCCAAGACTACTTTTGTGACAGTCACACTCCATGCAAAGTGAAGGCATGGTATAGTTTACAATGAAAACCTATGCATGTAGTGTTTTTGGAGGAGTGGAAGTGTTGCAGTTTCTGTAATTTTCATGGGTGTAAAATTCAAAATTTTCACAATTAGAGAACATATCCTGTGAAACTTCTATGATTATGATTTAGACATTCCTGGAATGATGACAACAAAACCAAAAACACAACAAAATACAGGACACAGGATTTAAAAAAAAACAAAAGCAAACAGGAATTCAACAAACAAAACGCAACAGAGCGAAACAGTATTTGTTGTTTTATGTTCTTAAAAAAAAGGAGCTTTTGTTGAATTTTGCACCTGAGGGTCAATGTGTATTTCACCACAAATGATTCAGTGAGATTATGTTGCACATCTTCGAGACAAGAGAGACTTTCAGTGCAGCAGATATTGGCATCGGGTCCCTTGACTGCACTTCTTCAACTATTAATGAAGTGGACTCATGACACAAAGTAAACAGTATATCTTTTAATAATAGTCTGTTCTTAAACTTAGGAACAGACTGAGATATTATAAATAGTTAGGATACAGATTTTTTTTTCTTTACATAGCGCCACTTCTTCACAGAACATGATGGATTCATCTTTTATCCACTGCCACAGTAGTGCTGCTGAACACGATCACAGAGCCACCACTTTGTTATGCAAACATGAGTTTTTTTAAAAAGATTTATACCGGTGTTTGACCTTGTCCATTGTCCATTCTTGGGACCAGGCTTGTTCTGGTTCATCTCTGGACTGTTCAAAATACAAAGATAATTTCAAACTACTGTCAGCCATTTCATTCATTTATTTTCCTCACGATTTGTTGTTTGCGTGTTTTTTCTTAACCATGATTTTTGTGGGGAAACAGATATCACCAGACTATTATGTGCCAAACAATTTTACCTCAGACTAATGGAGTAATTGCAGAGACATCACAGGGGTAACCAGTCAAAACACTGTTGAGACAATAATTATACGAGCCGAACGGAAGAAAGTGTTCTGCTCAGCTTCAGACAAGAACAGATCCCTGGGAAGTAAAATGGATGAGCTGGCAGCGCTGATGGGGAGACAGCGGGAGTATCGAGTTTCCTTTGAGGCGACTGCAGGACCACGTTCTGGACTTCTCTATTTTCAGATGATAGAGACAGACAAAGGACTTAAGAAAGACTGGCAGAAGTGCTTGTAGCTCTTGATAACAAAAGATGATGTCATTCTGGACATGTTGCCGTGAAGGCGCACCTCTGCCTTCCAGATGCTGGGCTTCTCGGTGTAAGTTTAGGTTCATGCTGTCCACTTAGAGATCTCACCTGTGTTAACAGTCAACGCTGTGTGTGATGGCAACCAACACAACACTTTAATGCATTCATGATAAGGATTTCTATCGAACTTCTCTTCCAACTGAGGTTCAACATTTTAATTACGATGCATTGCATCAATACAAGACCTTTTTTTTTTTTTTACATATTAAGACATTTTGGCAATTGTAGCTCAGATCTAACAAAAAACTTGTGATTCCACAAAGCTTCAGGATCGTTAAAATTACTCACCTGAATATAATGAAATTAAAGTCATTTTTAAGGCTTTATAGCTTGCTGTGACAGGCCAATGTCTGGTGGAGAAGGAAGTGATCTAAGTTAAAGGTTTAAACAATAGATGTAGCAGTGAAGTGTGTGTAGCTCCTAAATTTCTGCAAATTTAAAAAGGAGCTACATGTAGTTTGTCACAAGTTTCAGTACGTGTATGACCACGCAAAACATAAACATGGCTGGAAGGAGTTATAAAGGGGAAAGTCGGTATGGAAACTTAATCTGGACACGTCAGCTGCTTGGTCTTCATTCAAGTCTTCAGTTAGGACAAATTCAAAAAGTGGTGTTGACTCAGAAATTTGGTGTCAAAATATAAAGTAGTCACTGAGTGATGGTGTCACTTCCTGTTTTACCCTGGTCGTAAAATGCCTCAAATGTATTTTTTTTTTTTTTAATATTTCAAGAAAAAAATGCTGCCTTGAAGTACTTCACTGTTTGGCAACGATTACCACCATTTCATTTCAATGAATAGTTTTTGTTTCAGAAATGAAAAATGCATATTATAGCATTTGTAGGGCTTCAGGTAAGGATTGTCTGCTTGTGTTATGGCTGGAATGGAAATGAATTTGCAACTGGTGACACCCGGTAAATTTTTAATTGAAACAGATCCAGTGGAAATCCACAACTGCAGACGACTGACGGGATTAACTTCAAACTCCTTTGCGCTTTCAGCTCAATTTGATGCAAATGAATCAGTGTGTCACCAGTGAAAATCAGCTGTACGATTCAAAGGTTACTTACTGTAGGCGCTGGTGGAAACAGATTTTAAAAAGGAAGTAAATTTGAGAAAAAGTTGGCATGGTGAGAGGTGCCATATGGTAGAAAAACTATTGTATTTGTTTAACAGTGGCTTATCTTGAACTGCCTG
This sequence comes from Zenarchopterus dispar, assembly GCA_028564865.1. Classification (NCBI taxonomy): domain Eukaryota; kingdom Metazoa; phylum Chordata; class Actinopteri; order Beloniformes; family Zenarchopteridae; genus Zenarchopterus; species Zenarchopterus dispar. The sequence continues at coordinate 5,991,278 of JAOWBL010000004.1, read as the reverse complement.
ATAAGAGACCTGTATTCTTTCAACAATCAAACAATGAGTAAAAGCATCTTACATATAAAATCTCAGGTATTAACATGTTTTGTGATATAATAGGACCCTTCCTCCAAATAATAAAGAGAGAACAGAATTTCACTTCAGGAATTATTTTTATAGAAAGGGTGTTGATGTAACAGAATGTGCAGAATTCAAAAAGCAAAGACGAACCACAACTGCATCACGCAAAAGCACATAGGACAGCGGCACTGGAGATTAACGGTCAGCTCTGTCCATTATGTGCATTAGCTCATTGAACATAATTAATACCTTCTTTCTGTTCTTCCATTTACCTTTATCTTCTTTCCAGTTTTCTCTTGATCACACTTCTCCCTTCCCAGTATTAAATTTTTGCAGTATAAGGGTTATGTGTGGCAAACAGCAGACACTGAAGCTGAATTGGTGTATCTAACGTTGCACAGCTTTGATTTTCTTTTTTAAAATTTATTATATTGTTCTCATGAAGTAATAGTTTTATTAGTTTGTGAATCACATTGTTCACCAGTGTGATTGTAAAATATTGTTCATTTTCATTCAAATGTCTACGTGATCCACATCTTTTGGGCTTGATGGTTGCTTGCTGGCTTGGGTTCACATGAAATTACTTTGATGCAGGCTCTTAGATGTCTCGCTCAGAGTGAGAAATCGAGAGCACAGCGTCAGACATCAACAGTCAATTCCAGATAAACAACACAGCGCCACAGCTAATATCCTCTCAAATGTTGTTAATTGGCACTTTTATACTGACTGAACCACACAGAGTCCTCTTCATCCTAAAGTGTTTTAACTTTTTAATCTGATGCAACACCAAGCAATTCTCTGAAGCAAAGCTTCAGAGCCGTATGGGGTGAAATCTCTTGAATGCTGCACTCATGAAGTTGTCTGCTGATATTTTACAAATTTTATGATGAGCAAGCGTTAGAAAAGTTAGACTGCTTTAAAGTAAGATGTCATGACAGGATTCCTTTAGTGTCTGTGACAGCTACAGCATGTTTTTACACAAGAAAAAAAAAATCAGCATATTCAACACCTGAATAACTTTAAATACAACAAGGAGAGTGACTGTGGTGTTTTCTTTTAATAGCTTTTGTTATTTGCACTGTACCATTAGTCTGAGACTAAACAACAGCTTTTGTGTTACTGTTTCACAGTCATTTGCCAAGTTGGTGCTAACTCACTTCCAATACCTGGAGCTTTTTTTTCTTTCTATGACAAATTGTCACACATTGCTGAACTGTTGTGGCTTAAAATATTCCCAATATTTAGAATATTTGTCAGCAGCTCTTTACACGCCATTTTGTACCCTATAGACCCCCTTCCTTTATAATCTCGGTCTTTGATGGCAAAATATTAGGCATATCTGATTAGATCACTGAGTTACATGTTTTTATTTGACATTACTGCAAATACAAGAAAATGTATAAATGTTCCCCCATGTGGTCAGGAGTGGTATTGCTACATAGAGTGGCTTTAAACATTGAAAAACTTATTTCATCAGTGTGTCATCTGTAAGCCAAAAGAAACTTGATTTTCAACTCTTTCTCATAACACCATTGTGGAATAAACTGCGGTGAGAAATCTAATGTAGACCTCATTTTAGCTTATTCAACCTCTAAGTCAGCTCGTACTGATGAGACATGTTGCTGCCTGAATGATATACGAGCATTTTAAAGAATGCTGCTGAGTCTTAGCCACAAGCAGAGCAGCATTAGAACCGCAACCCTGATCAGCAGAATCAGAGGACTGAACCAAGAATCTCTGCAGTGTGTTTCACTTGCTGTGGGCTTCAGGAGTGACAGAATTTACGGTTATCAAAGTTTAATAAAACTCGAGATTTTTATGGCTTCTAGATGACTAATACTTTTGATAATTAAACAGATCAATCTGACTTATCTGTTACAACATAGTAGTCTGCCACTTTCTTTCTCATTCACTGAAAATGTGTGAAATTTGCCAGAATTTTAAGCAGCAAAGTTAATTATTAAAGGCTTTTACTCATTGTCACTGACATTGGTAGTGTTATTGGTCCAATCAGTAATACAGTCATTTTAAAGAAAGCCCATGCCAAAACTTTAGTTTATTTTTACCTCTTGATATTTAAGTAATCATAACAATATCCTCCATGAGAAAGCCAACAAAATTTGATGAAATAAACAGAGAATCAAACAAAACTATATCAAATATCTAAGCTTAGAGATCACTGAATCATTACATTGTAAAGTATTCATAATTGTACTCCACGTATCTTTAACTGCATTCATAGAAATGAGGATCAGGGTGGGGTTTGAGTTATTAGCATTCTGCTGGAAAACAGTTGGATGTGCGAGGGCTCGATGATACTCTACACACAGATGGTTAAAGATTATAGCAGTAGCTTGTTGTTGGCGGCAGATTGAGTGTTAAACGGCCAGATGATCAGCAAATATTGTGGTGAAGTCAAACATGCATGTGTGCTGTGATACTACTATAGTGGCTTGAGGTATTATGAGTGATGTATTGATTGTGTGTGTATATATACATGTTCACATATATACATGCATCACCCTTACCTTTAATCCTGTTTTAGACTCCCCGTCTTAGATTTTCTTTTTAGCTCTTTTTTAAACACATTTTATTGTCATTTATTGCAGATATCCTATTTATTTATTTGCCTTTTCCTATTATGATTTATTAAAAAGTT
>JAOWBL010000004.1:5963263-5975887 GCA_028564865.1 Zenarchopterus dispar | reverse complement strand
TTTAATTAGTCCTGTACACTGCATCTTTAAAACCATTTATCAATTATATAAAATGTCTTTTTGTATAAATCCTGCAAAGGTGAGTATCCATAAATTTCAGTTAAACCTTTCAGTGAACTTCCTACATTGAATACTTGCATTTTGACTTTAAATCAGGATTAGGACCAAAATGCAGGGCACTCATAAAAAGAGATCTCTTTATTTTAACTACAACTGGGCAGGACCGGGAAGCATGATGGATTAAAATGGAGGGAAGACAGGACAATATGTAGACAGAAAGGCGGAGGAGACACAGGTGTAACAATCAAGCCAGAGGACCACAGGTGAGGTCAAACAAGAACTAATGCAAAGAGTAACAATCTAAAAATAAACATGAAATAAACTAAGCAGTTAACACAGAGATAAAATAAAGATAAAACTAAACTGAAGAGTGGGCCCTTAATGAGGGCAGCATAAAAAACAAACAAACTAAAAAAAACCCCACTGAAACCACAAAAGCAAAACAGGAAATTCAAGACAGGCCAGAAAACTAAGAACAGAAAAACTCAAACCAACCAAAACTTTTAAACATTACATGACATCATGTAATAATTAATGAACACATAACATTTATATGGCTGTTTAATAGACAAAGGGTAGTAAAACAAATATATTTTAGGTTTTGCTGTCCACCAGTTTGAAAGTAGACATCATGAAGAGCCAAAATAGCAAAATCTTAAAATTGGTCTGTGTATGAAAACTTTTTTTTTGCTTTTGCCCGTACAGAATTTCACTGTTTGATAATGGCTTCACTTTTCAGATGTGGAGGCTCCATTTACTTATGGATGTTGTAAAGCATCTTCTTCGTTAATTAAGTCACTATAAGTCTGCTGAAATATGTAGTTTCAAATTGCTCTCCATCATATGCCTTAGGGCTTGTATTCTTCTTTTTGTCAGGAAAACAAGTTATTTAAATTTCTGAGCTCCTGATATATGATTGTTCCAGCTGGTTTTGTTTTTTTATTTCTTCTTTATGCTTAGTAGCTGATAGTCAGTGGTGGCTCGAAATGAGAAGAGCTGTTGTTCTTCTGGTCTGCCAAAAAAACCCAAAAAACTTATGTATTTGTACATGTACATCAATTTTCAATATTTATAATCACAAACAACGGCGATGGACAACAATTAATTCAAATGGCAGTAAAATACTGTTTTTTTTAGGAACCTGCAGTGAGAAAAAGGTTTAGTAAATTCCTCTTCGTGTCCCTCATTCTCCAGGATCTGAAACCAAGCAATATAGTGGTGAAGTCAGACTGCACCTTGAAGATCCTGGACTTTGGTCTGGCCAGAACAGCAGGCACCAGTTTCATGATGACCCCGTATGTGGTGACGCGATACTACAGAGCTCCTGAGGTCATTCTGGGAATGGGATACAAAGAAAACGGTGAGAATTACTCCCATTGGATGGGTTTGTTTACGCAGTCCTCGATTATTTTCAGACACCTTTAAATAGACGCTTTAGTCTGTGAATCTGTGAGAGCTGTGAGTACTCTTGGGTGGTTTAAATATCTTACCTGTAGCAGTAACCGCAGCAGAACAAAGAAAATGCGAGTCTCACTCCTCAATGTTGCTATGGACATCAACAAACAGATAAAAGGCAAAATTACAACTTCATCAGCAACTTGAAGCTAGAGTGAAGTGTTGGAGGTGTGAGTCACCGATTTGAAGCCTCCAGAACATCAAGATACAAGTGAACAGTATCCCCGCTATGATTCATTAGTCACGGTCCTTTCAAACATAGAAGCCTGTGGACTCTGAAGCCTTGAATTTCCTGCAGCTCAAACACATCCAAGGCTCTGCTTTTTATCTTTCTTTGTTTTCCATATGTAACAAACCTCTCACTAAATATCTCTCTCTCTCCCTGAATAACAGCTAATCACTGATGCTCTCTGTGAATGACACTAACCTTTGCTTTCCCCTCCTTTCTTTGGCTTCATCTCTCTCTCGCCCTAACATCCATGCGCGCAGTGGACATTTGGTCGGTGGGATGCATTATGGGAGAAATGGTGCGCCACAAAATCCTTTTCCCTGGCCGGGACTGTATCCTTGTTAACATACTGGCAGATTATTTGACGGTAACCTTTTATTGTTGCATTTCTGATGAAAATCGTCACTGAAATAAGTTGAAAATACAACCATGTTGGCTTTCATGACTAAGTTCCTTTAAGGTAACATAACCTTTACATGGTATTTTTACAAATTTCTTTTGTGTTTGTATTGTTTTACATCAGAGATTTGTGATTTCCAGGCCGGATGTTTGCTGTATGTTACAGATTTGAACTAAACCACTTTTACATCTGGCTGTCTTTATAACACATTTGTAGCCACAGCAAAACATCTTCTTAACATTTAAAGAAAAAAAACAACCTTAGCAGTAACTTGAGTTTTATTCAGTCTCAAGTAATCTGGCATAAAGTGTCACCTTATCTCTATAAATCTGTGTTATTTCAGGCGTTTCCAAAGTGCTTCATGGTAGACACTCTTGTAATAGCGTCTCTTAGATGACTTCTGTCAGCAGTTTTGGATGAATGGTTCTCTTTGCACAAACGTGTGAAGATGAAGATGCGTCTTGCCACTGAGAGTGATTGCAGTCATTCATTCCCTTTGTAACTTCCACCTGGATTTTTGCCTTGTTTTAAGTACCAAACTGAACAGATGGAGACCCCTTACTCACAAATTCAGTCAGAGGGCTGATAGCATTGTTCAACTTCCCTGCAGCACCTGAATGTCTTTAAAAAGCAGCAAAAGCATAAATCTGTAGTTTGTCCATTCATTTGAGCCTCCATTACCAAATACAAGTACATTTTCATTGTTTTTACTCACCCTTTTTCAGTTTTTAGATAATCTAAAGTCAAATGCACTTTTGCATGGGATTTAACTGGGAACTTGTGGTAATTTGCAAAAATTATGTAATACTTTCAGAGGACATCTGTGCTTTTAATCCCATTTGAATACACCCTGACTTTGATTTTTAAATTAAACAAACACTGAGATCATGAGATTATTTTAATCCAGTCTGAATGCTGTCCGCAAAAGCGAGATTGACTCGCTTTTGAAGCCAGCCTCTAGTGGTCAGTGAAGGAACTGCAACAAATCGTAGTTCCGCATCAGCCTCAACCTGGAAGTTAGATGGTTGGTGCTTGGGTAAAACACAGTCTTATCTATCTGTATTGAGTTCATCCCATCACATTTATCCATCATGATGGGATGAACTCAATACAGATGTTGGGTGTAATTTGAAAATTTACTGCATGTTAGAGGTAATTTTAGTTTAGTGCAAACACCACAAAATAACGTCAAAAGACAGAGTCCAAGAAAGAGAAATGTTTGTAAACTTTACAAATAAGAAATACCAACCCAAGTATTTATGATAGATAATTCAGTTTGACTAAATCCCACAACTAATCTTCTTTTATTGGGATAATCATGACTGAAACACAGACAAAACACACATAAAAAATAACCAGACTGGTGTTATTTTATTCTATTAAATCCTGCGGGAGCACTAAGGGGGTACTAAGTGTAGACCACATGTTTGTTTGGTTTATTTATTTATTTTTTGGTTTCATTTAGTAAATAATGGAAATTTGAAAAAAAGTTATATCTTGTTGTTTGTCTGAGGTTAGGTTTGGCTAATTCTAATACCAGCAAAGATGTTCTGCTATGAACCAAATATAGAGCCAACGTATGTTTGGGCAAGTTTTTGCAAGCCTTGAAAGTTATGCAGATATTCAATTGGTGTACAGACCCAGCGCAAAAACTCAGTTTGAAACAAATTCTGCTGCGGTGGAGCTCATTGTTGATGAACGGCTCATTGCTCCTCTGGAATGCCACGGAAATCACTTCCTTTTTGCCTCCAAAACATACCGATATTCAGACAGCTAATGGAGATGAAATAGCTGTAAGAAAATACAAACAAACAGAAAACAGCACACATGCTACACAGTGGCTTCTCACAGTGACCGTCAAAGCTTTAATCAAGAACCATTACATTTCTACTGCAGCCTTCCCATCTCCCCACCACAGTGCTTGACATTGAACGGAGATTAATGGCAATCAATGCTCACACCCTCAGAGGACTTCACATGTGGGTGGATACATGGAGCATGCTGGACCCTAAGGCATAGTTTTTTGGTCTTTCAATGGCATTTGTTGACAACAAGAAAAATGACCGTCCTAATCCTTTAAAATGGTTATTTGAAGTAGTTCATAGTGCAAAACACCAGTGTGTGTGTGTGTGTGTGTGTGTGTGTGTGTGTGTGTGTGTCCGTGCAGGTTTTTGTGGGAATACTCTGAGCTCTGCAGCCCTGAAACATGCAGCCCCTGAAAGATTAATGCCCAGGACAACTGGAATGCACCGCAATGAGCTCAGCAGCATCTCTCCTTGTCTCTCTGCTTTTACTGAAATTCCTATCATCTAATACTCCATCCTTTCCGACTGCAGATCAATGCATTGCAGTCATGCACGCTTTTGTTAATATTCTGCTCATAGATCAGCATTGGTACTTTCCTGTTCTTATCTTAATTTACTTCATGGACTTTCTGACGTGCAGTATTGACTTGGCCGAAGGAGTCTACGCCTACCTGACTGTTTGACAAATGTTGATATAGAAAAGCGTTCTGTCCACATGGACTGGCCACGGCGTTGCGGCCTCAGGGTTAGCGGTTGTTTGATGTTAGATTAATACATCAGCAGGTTAACTCGGTGGTTACTGATGACAAGGAAAGCAAGTGCTGGAGTGGAAGGCAGCTGTAAACCGTCTGAAGCATATTATTTTAGTCAAACGTAGCAGCATCCTTAGTTAAGTATAAGAAGAATTTGCAGCTTCTAACCTTCAATAGTTTAGCTTTTCTTTCAATTTATGGATGTTTTCTAAAGGAGAGCTGGGTTGATTTTAACATTGCCTGCAGTGGTCAGTGAGCCTGCATGAGGCTCATTTTTTTTTCACATTCCAGTCCAGTTATCATTGCAGATATTGTTATCAATGGTTTTTCTGAGTATTCAAGTGGATCTCATTGGAACAGGTTGTCCTTCCCTTTAACTCTTGCTCTAATCTAGTCAAAGGAGTGTTAAGCTTGTGTGAAAGCAAACAAAATGGGTCGTAATATTTAAGCAGAAAAGCAAGGAAAAAAAACAGATCATTTCCAAAAAACACTCCTTTCTGTGGCACTAGAATAAAATAGCTTCTTAAATGTTTACAGCAGCTTGCTAACAAAGGAAACCTGGCGGAAACCAAGTATATCTGGCTTCTGTATTGCTAACTTAGTTCATTATAGCATTGTTATTAATATATGATTGTGTTTTGGATGTAACCTCATGCATCTTCATATCTCTTACTAAGCAATAAAGACTAGAGGATAACGCATTATTCCCGCTGCCATTTTACAATTTAACACCACAAGATCCGAAACTGATCACTTTATTTCTGAATGACTGGTTTTCGGGTGGAAATGATCAGATTTTTTTTTTCATTTTTATTTCACTAAATTACACTATTCATTTTTTTTCTTTTTTTTTTGTACATCAATGAGTTTCACAGTTAACATTTACAGTTTATGTCAGGCGGGGAGCTGCTAGAATAGCAGCTTTAACTAATGAGCTGACGTCAGTGTTGCCAACATAGCAACTTCAGGTGTGTTTCCGTTAGCGGGGGTTCTGGGTAGATTTTTCGGGGCCGGTTCGTTGATGTGTGTCTCCGTTATCAGGCATGACTCTGCAGAAGTGGCCTTCAGGAACCTTTACGGGGTGAAACTCATTTTGTTTACCAAAGTATCAGAACTGAGATTCTGAGTTAGTCGATACTCAAACCCAAGTGACTAGGATAATTTAGTCTAGAACTAGAGTAGCTGTATATGCGTATATAAGTCATAAACAATGTCCATTATTTTAACAGAAAACATTGTACAAAGTAATATATTACTCAGGCAGGCGATAGGAAAGAGCAGAAGCAACAAGACAGAAAAAGTGCAACCAGAAGACACAAAGGGAAACACAACTGAAACAGCAGACAAGCTGACAGGAGGACTCTATATACACACTCAGAGACATTAAGACAGAGCAGACCATCAAACGAAGCTACACACCAAAGACAGTCCAAAGACAGAGGAAATCCTGTAAGTCAAGACTAAAACAAAATGAGAGAATGTAAGCCTCGGTCACAAAGGTTCCTACGAATGCTGGGCTCGTATGAATCACCCAGTTTGTATGAAATCTGGAGTTCGTAGACCCATCTCATGAAAACCTTTCACAAATCCAATAGGTATCAGTGGCCAACCTGCTTTCGATGAGGAGTTTGAAAGATTTAATATGCACGAAAACGTTTTAGACAAAACCTAAGCAAACAAGAAAACTAATGAGCAAATATTATGTATTGTGACACTGTAATCCAAATGTACACTTAAAATAAAGATATCCCTCTGCTGTTCAGGCAAAAATGAACTTAGACATTCAGGTGAATCATATTATTTCAGGTAAAACAAAAAACAGAGAAGACTTTCTGACAATTAATACTTAACTCATGATACAAAAGTAGAACTTTGAAAAGGACTTTCAAAGAGCATCACTGAGTCAGCAGTTCGGCGTTCTTGGTCTTGTATTCAGTAGATTCAGGAACAAAATTAAAAAAAAATAACCCATGAGCCTGAATCTGATGAAGATGGATAAATGGACAAAAAAAGAGCTAAAAACAAAAAACCTATTTTAAACTGCCAAATGCCAAACCCCTGACATTCATTTAGTAACTGGATAGATGGACATGTGGTAGCTAAAGATATCTTGGACAAGTACATTTGTCATGGCCAGAGACATAACAACAATTGTGTTTGTGGATGTGCCTATATGTGTTTGTGTGTGTAACTGCAGTGGACATGTGGTCAGTGGGCTGCATCTTTGGAGAAGTGATAAGAGGAACAGTGCTGTTCCCTGGGACTGACCGTATCCTTCCAGCTCTCTGCCACCTCCTGCCACATTTCAAAAATTGAATAACTCCGTAATTTTTGGACCACCGGGCTTCTTCAGACTGGCACAAAGAAAGAGAGAGAGACAGAAAAAAAAAACCCACCTCAAAGTGTCCAAGTGAATCCAACGTCTTGCTTAAGAGCCGTGGATAACAGAATTAGAGGAAGAAAAAAAAAAGAGCCTTTTTTAACTGAGTGGATCAGAACCAGGGCGCAGTGGAGACGAAGCAGAGGTGGAAGTGTGAGACCTCTTCAGCAAAATGCAGTAACAGGGGTCTCTGGTGGTCCTGGTGGTGAACTGCCTCAGATGGCCCCCTGTGAGAGAACATGGGGGAGGGAGAGGTTTAGTTTATTAACAAAAGGGAAATGAAATGGAGTCAAGCGTACCCCGCAAGTGTTTTCTCTGAAAGTCATCTATGTTAACATTTTACACGTGCTTTGTAAATCTAAAACTCTTGTTTTTATCAAATGGTTCCTCATCAGATCTTTGCTGCTATGAGAATATTTACTGCTATTAAGAGAAGCCAACAAAAACTACAAACAAAGGAAAAGTAGTACTTACATTAAAGAAAAACAAACCCCCCCAAAAAACATGAGTAAAACTGGATGAAGCCAGTGAGCTCTCAGGCTGAAAGGATGACAGGCTGCTACGTATTCCAGATGTGTTTCTCTTAACCTTGACCTGCCACTCCAGACATCGACCAGTGGAACAAGGTGATTGAGCAGCTGGGCACACCTTCACCTGAGTTCATGAAGAAGCTCCAGCCCACAGTGAGGAACTACGTGGAGAACCGGCCAAAGTACGCGGGCCTCACTTTTCCCAAGCTCTTCCCAGACTGTCTCTTCCCTGCTGACTCTGAGCACAACAAACTCAAAGGTGAGAACCTGTGGAAAACAACATTCATTATACAAGCTCTGTTTCAGTCATTTATGCAGACTGAAGTTAGACATTTATGAGACTATTTTTTTATTGTAATAGGCATAGTCTTGTATCATTTATCATAAAAATATCAGTTTATTTCTAAAATGTAACTTAGTACAACGTAATGAGATTCATGGTTGAAATCTTAAAGGTAGGGTAAGTGATTTCTGTTGGCTTTCGTATTTACTGATATTTGAATAAAACATCAAGAAAACATGGAGAGGGCAGAGGACCCCTGTCCAGTTCCCCCAAATAAAAATGCAACACATGAAGTCTGGGTGTCAAGCTAGTAGATGGTCTATTCGGCATCTGAAATAGTCTAGCAAGTGAGAGAAACTGGAAAAGGGAAGCACCGAAATGACGCGGTGCACGGGACCAATCACAGCCTTTGTGATCGAAGTATACTCAGAAAATTATGGGGGTGCATGTTGGGCGTCACAATGGTGCCGATTCGACAAAGAAGAATAAATCAGGCTAAACATTTCTAAGTCTCCCCCTGCTGGCGATTGACTGGATCAATATTAGTTATGATTAGGTGGCTGCGCTGGCTTAACACAGTACAAAGAGGACACCATTGAATGTTTCACTGAAGAACATAAAGTTTTACGTCTTTCACAGTAAAGCTATTTTGCATAGTACTGTAGACATCCTCACATAATACATGTTACTGATTTGGTTTTATTTATTCATTTTTTATTAGGTACTTCAAAGTCATAATGTAATTTTTTTTTCTTTCACTTAGAGTTTTTAACCTTTTGTCGTGGAAAAGATGTTACTGAGGGTGAGAATAATTTAAAGAGATTAATAAAACTGGGTTTAGAGCTGTCCAACATCTTCTTAAAAACTAGAATAGCAGTGTGCCATTGTCTTCAATGTAAAAATGGGTCCCAAAAAAATCTTGAATGATTGTAATTGGAGATGACTTAAATGTCTGGCGAAATCTGAAAATTAAAAATAGCTTTCACAGGAATGTTTTGTTGTGAAGGTAAAAACATTTTCACTTAACGTGACGAGAAGTCAAGATAACAGAACTAAACAGCTGTGCAGCTTTAAAGGGTGATTTATACTTATACTTAGTAAATACATGCTTAGATCATATATGTGACCTACGTTGTAAATGGTGTTTATTTAAAAAAAAAAAAAAAACACCATCTCCCCCAGAAGGACAAAACAAACAAATAAAAGTCATTTTCAATAACTGACATATTGTCTTTGTACAATTTCCAGTATGAAGACTCTATGTTTTGCTAGTTGTTTTCCTCCTATTATTTACATTTTTTTCAGCATTCCAACTTTCTAGGAAGCTGATTTGTGTAGAAAACCTTTTCTTTAAGATCCCTCATTAAAATGAAATATGTGAATCGCACTCTGACAGCTGAATTAACTTGAAACCTTCTGCTGAATTTTAACCAGTAAATCATTTTTTTTCCCGCTGTTTCAGCTGAGAGTTGAGTAAGAATAAAATCCTTTTAATGCACTTTTTGGTTGCTGCGCCCCTACATAAAGACTCTGGACTGGGAAAATTCCCCTGAATCACTGTTGCGTTCAGGCTGACTGCTGCCGAAGTCGGGGATTTAAAGGAAATACATCCAGAGAGACAGAGTGGGAAGGTGTGAGAGTGGGTTGAAGTGTCTCTTTTTTAACGTGTTGTATCATTTCAGATAAAAACCCAGTCAGACATAAGAGAGGCAGTCATTGTGCTGCGGTGTGTTTTGAACTCTAGGTGGAAGTCAAGGAAAGGTGAAAGGAGAGCCACAGAGCAGTTATTTTATAGGTTTGCCTTTTTTTGTCAGGTTAAACCCAGGTTATTTAACTTTCTCTGTTCTCTGGTAAATTTCTACAATTATTTGCTCTTTGGATCCATTTTGATGAGATCTAATGTGGGCCGGAGTGGAGGGGTGTTTGCTTTAAGAGCTCTGAACTCAATTTCAGGTCAATGCAATTTTCAGGTGTTTTAGGTGTTGAGAAATGCCCAGTGCAAGTGGGAGCAGATAATTCAAACAGAACCCATCTGAAATGAAATGAAAAAGCACATTTTCTATCAACAGCAGGGAGATGGGACGACAAGAAAAATAATGAAAACTCAAAAATACAGCATTGTCATGCAGGCTGAGCCACTGGAGTGTTATTCAGAAGTGGTTCAGGGTTTTCAAGGTAATTCTATGTCACCAACCCTCATTAAAATAAAAATACTCTACCTTCTCATCTTTAACTCATCTTATTATCTCCTCTCAAGTTCAATTTTAAACCCTGTTGTATTCACTGCATGTCAGAACTGGGGAATTAAAACTCAAAGCTTTATTTTTTGCTTTGCTGTTAAACTTAAATTCTCATTAAAGGTTGAACAGTTTTCTTCACTAAAGAAAGAAATGAATGAAATTAATGCTCTATCTGTATTTTATTATTCATATTCTTACAAAGTTTGACTAAGAATATTGACTTCTTATTGGTATTCTTCATGCTTTTCCATCTCAGAAGTTTCAATTTCCATTTTATATTTAATTTATCGTCAGTATAGCCCAACAGCGTAAGCTGTCATCACAAAAATGATCCTAATATCACTGTTAAATGTTATGTTACTTCAGACTGGACTATTTCAACCTTTGGGTCATAACAAGAACAAGAAGGAAAGGAGGTATTTCTAAGTACTGTATTATCTCTCAGTATAATGTGCTTCAAGGGTTATTGAGCATTCATAACGTAGGTTTGCATGGAAGCACAAAGCTGTAGGACAGATCTTAAAAGTGACACACTGGATTGTAGGGTGAGAAGGAGTGAGTTGCATATGTAGAGCCCAGGCTGGGAGCAATTTTCATTGCAGAAATACACAAAAATGCTCTTTGTAAGAGGTCATAAACAAGCTTCCACCTGTGTGAAACACCAGCAGAGGTAATAGCAGAGTATAACAAACTCAGACTATTTAACAAGTGACCCAAACAAATGAAATCATTGACTTTCCTTGTATTACTCTTGTAAAAATGCATGATATGAAGTTTATGAAGTTTTTCAGAACTCTTTCTTTCATTTTCTTCCAAACTGTTAGATAGGACCTCACATTACACACTACACACAGTAAAAACATCTAAAACAAGAGCGAATATTCAACAATTAAGTATAATGTAGTTGCTTCATTGTGATTATTCAAGCAGGCTAAGATCAAGTTGACTGATCTTAAAAAAAAAACCAACTTAGCTATGAAAAAAACACCTGGATGAAACAAAAATCTCTCTTTTTTTCTGGAACTTTTAATATTCCACTGACTACATTTTAATGTACTGATATAATGCCATGAAGTTAACTGGAATCACAAACACCACAGCGTCACTGTGGGTAGCTGTTTTGAATATTTCCAATTATTCAGTGTTAGTCACTCCCTCCTCCTTCTCTTCCTCTCTTTCTGCCACGTTGTGTATCAGTTTTCTCTCTAATACATCACTGACATGAAATCCCATTTTGCTTCCCTGCGAGATCAGCTGGATGTCATTGTTTTAAATGTTTCTAACAACAGCGAGCCAGGCCAGAGACCTGCTGTCAAAGATGCTCATAATCGACCCAGCTAAGCGGATATCAGTGGATGAGGCCTTACAGCACCCCTACATCAACGTGTGGTACGATCCGGCTGAGGTGGAGGCGGTGAGTAGGCAGCGCTTTATGTCGATTTCAAGCCCAAACTCAGTCCCGTCTTCTGTTTGACTGGTCAGCGCAAACTCTTACTTTGTATGTAAAGATAAAGACTTCTTTTATTTTAACCTTCACATAACAAAAGCAGCTTGGACGCACACTGAAAATGCTGCATTCATGGATGTTTTGTATTTTGTTTGCATCTCATTTTCATTCTTTTTTTTCCACATATAGAGTTGTATCTCCCTAAAACACATTTAATGAAGTTTAGTGCATTGTTCTGTTCTGTAATGTCACAATTGTGGTGTTTGTGGTTTATTTGGTGAAGTCTAAGTCTTCATCTTGGCCTCATTAGTATGAGGTGACTCTAAGAATAAGAAAAAGCCATCTGCAGCATGTTAAGAGTTGAACAGATGCCACTTCTGCTTGCAGCCACACACCAGTGTGCCATAACCAGCTCATAGATTTCAGCGTATATGTGGAATCATGTGAAAAAGAAAGTACACCCTCTTTCATGGCTGGGTTTTTGACATTTTACATATCACTTGAGGAGATGAAAATCAAATAGTCCATACTGTGTCTGAATAGAAAGGTAATTACAACTTCAGATGGACTTTATATTACATCAGGAGTTTTAAAAACAAAATACAGTGTGTGAAAATCTCACAGCACCTTTTGAGCTTCTCAGTGTGAGTAGCAACTCAATGTTGGTGCTCATAAAAAATGGATTAATTGATGTTTCTTAAGCCTCCACAACTTTACAAAAGAAGAAGGAGTTTGGCCGATCTTTTACCGATCTGGAACATCCGGTTTGCATTAACATAACGCCAAGGAGGAAAGACATCAGTTATGATCTCAGAAGAGCACCTGATATTGCCACCAATTGGGAAAGAGTGCAAAAGCTGTTTCCAAAGTGGAAAATACGGCTAGTGAAAAACAGCTGCCAGTCTTCTCAGGAGTGGACGTCTCAGCAACTTAACTCCAAGGTTAGACTGTACATTGCTTCTGAGCTACTTTTCAAACCTTACAGGGCTCTTTTATAATGTTAAATGGTTACAAATTTGAACAGTAGAGTTAGAAAAAAATTC
>JAOWBL010000004.1:5952818-5963163 GCA_028564865.1 Zenarchopterus dispar | reverse complement strand
ACTGGCCACAGTAGCTCAAAAACAACACAAAAGTCCAAAGAATCAAATACTATGTGCAAAAATGTACAATATACCAAAAAGGATAGGGATATAGGCGATATACATATACATAATAACAACTGTACAGGGGGTTGTGAAGTTATTGCACATGACCCATCTACAGTGACATGAGGTAAAAATTAAAGGAGTAAGTCCAGGATACGACTAAACTGCAGTTTAACAGCAGTGTTTAACAGCAGTGGGGATGAATGATCTGCGGTAGCACTCCTTCCTACACTGAGGGTGGATCAGTCTGCCGCTGAAATAGCCGCTCAAAGCCATAATTTGAATTATATAACAGGACAATGATCCCGAACACAACAGGAACTCTAGAGGAGAATGGCTGACAGGGAAAAATATCGAGGAGATCTGTGCATTAAAGAATGTTTACAACCCTCAATGAACTCCTGCAACGTTGGAAAGTGAGCTGAAATTCCTCCACAATGATGTGAGAGACTCATGCAGAAAATGATTACTTCCAGCTATTGGTACTAAAGGTAGCTCTGCAAGCCACTGAATGATGGAAGGTACTTAGTTTTTCACATATCAGTGTCTGCAATGTGTGAAAAACTGGTCTTGTAACAGGATAGACTACACAAGATGTGTGTGTTTTTTTAAAAAAAAATTATGTCCTGACATATGCAGCCTCAGAATTGAAAGAGGGTGTGCTTTCTTTTTCACATGGACATTAACTGCTTTGTTGTGTGAAATATCCTCCACCATTTGTAGTTTTTACTACTCATGAGTAGATTTCATGGTAACAAACTTGTCAAATTGGTTGTTGATGGTTTTGATGATGCTGTTGCAGTCAGAGTTGATTTGGCATGTATAACATGGCTGTGAATGGCATTTCAACGCATTTTCTGCTGTTTTCTTTTTCTATAATATCATCTCATGCTGATGAAGGCCAGAGATCTCATCCAAACATCCATGGTAAATAACAACCGCCATGCATCAAAGAAAACTGATCAGTGGGACTTTATAGACTCAAGAATGTAGATGAAAGAGGATATTTGGACACATTTGGTTCAGCAGTCCTTGAAGGCTCCCTGCAGGCACATTTCAAAGACATATCATTAGCAAAAGGAATAACGAAAAAGAAAAAGGGAGGAGGCCACATGTCATTCGAATGACAAGAGACTACAGAATAGAAGAACTTACTTTGGGACATGAAATCTATAAGTCTTAAAAAAGCAATGGCTCCCATATAAGGGCTATAATTTAAATAAATCTTTGGTCATAGCGAGTTGCTGACATCCAAAGCTTCAGTCCTGCTGTGGCTGCTAAATGCTGACCAGTGACAATGCCTCCAAGGTCATGTCAGAGAGGTTTATGGATGCAGCGACAGGGAAAGATTATAGAGTTAGAGTCTGGGCCGGCACATCTATGAAAGAGTGATAAGAAGGGTTGACTGGATGCCAGGCAGCATATCTGCGTCCTGGTCGATGAAATGGTAATCATGTGGAAAAGCGACAAAGGCACTTTAGCGGGACCATGCACCAGATTTTAATATGTGTGTGTATTGTTATCTGTCAGCTGTTTAATTTTAATGTTAAAGGTGTGATTGGATTTATGCTTTAGAGTTTTATGAAAGTCAAACCTTATTTCATGACATTACAAGTAAATAAGGTACTTGCTTTTTATTTTCATTCACCTTCTTTTTTATTTCCATCATAACCCACATGTGCTGGTCTTTAAGTCCAGCATGTTGGCTATGTCGTGGATCTGCCGCCTGTGCAGGTCCTCACCAACCAATATTCAGCTTCACTTGATTTCCTGCTTGCTGGGGGACTTCTATAAGCAATTTGAGCCTTTTCTGCATCAATTTATTCTGGAATCAGCATTTTTCTTCCTTTTTTGAGTAATAGAAAAATTTTAATATGGTGGAAAAATAATTTGAGATGTAATTAGAGGATAAACCACTTGAATGCATCAACAAGTCTCCTGATAAATGCAGGAAAGCTCTGAGGCCTGCTATTTTGATTTAAAATATTCTTTCTTTGTGGCTCCAGTTTTCTTATTTAACTGCCTGCGTATGTGTGCTTGTGCGTGCCTGTGTGCGTGTGTGTGGTGGGGAAAATTACATTTGCCATAAAAGACTCAATGTTTGTACAAATTCATAATTGCCATTCATATTTTAGGATTACAAAAGTGCTGAAGAACAAACCAAAACATTGGCATTATTGCACCTACTGAGAAACACAAGAATGTTTCAAAATAAAAGTTCTCTTTTATTTAAAAGGGCTTAATAGCATGTTTGTTCTCACCTTCAAATGTTGTTTGATCCCATCATTTTTCACAATTTGTCAACATCTCAGTATTGCAAATTCTGTTGTATGTTGCCCTAAACTCAGAAAAATTTGCATTGAAGACATTTGAATGTACTGTATTGAGACATATTACTGCATTTGCTGTTATTTTAAGTGTCTCTAAAACCGAATGTGCTCCTTCTCCACTTTAGCCTCCACCTCAGATCTACGACAAACAGCTGGATGAACGAGAACACTCTATTGATGAATGGAAAGGTAAGAAACAGATAAAACCAAATTTCCTTTTTTTAAAAGGAAAAAAAAACATTTGACATGTCCTTAAATGATCACTTTACTGACTTTACTCATCTAACTGTGCATCTTGTCAGAACTGATCTACAAAGAGGTGATGAACTTTGAGGAGAGAACGAAGAATGGCGTTGTGAAGGGACAACCTTCACCTTCAGGTACTCTCAGTGCATAAGCCTAATCGCTCTGTAAGTGAATTTACTATAACCTTACTGGAGTTACCCCTTGTAACTAGAAAAACCCATTGTGCTGTTGACCATGTGTCTCTGTCATCTGCATCTTAAGTTAAATGTTGTTTAGTTCAGTGATGCTACTTTGGTGTATTTTTTTTTTTAAAGGAAACTGTACGAACTTAATCTCTAACAGCTAATATTATATGTATTGACTGCAACAAGTAATATCTGATTCTTTGTGAGCATATAATATGTCATGAATTAAGGTTTAGGTGTTGGGGTCCCAGGAAATATCAGTCTTGAGATGCTGCTGACATTTTCATTGTTAATATACAGTTTCCACTGAGAGTAAATGCAGTTCTCATAATCTGCCAGATGGTGGCAGTAAAGAGTCACGTTGATGTGCCAGCAGACTCCACTGCAATATAAACGTGGCTCATTGTTTAGAGGCAATAACATCTTTTGCTCAGAAGAGGTAAATGAGACAAAGAAAATAAAAAATGCAGCTGAAATACAGTTACTTAATTCTTTCATAAACTGCCTGCCGTTTGAACAAACCATCCCATGCGAAACCTGCTACCTCCTGGTTGAAGCCATCTGCTTTGTTTAACTGAGCCAAAAACCATCATTAGTGTCTAAAACATCATTTAAACCTTTGTCATCTTTGATGCATCCAAAAAGCAGATTAGTGCATCAGATTAATATAACCTATGATGCAACCCCTAACCCCCCAGGCTCCCTCCTTTTTTTTTATCTTTTACTCTTCGGGGTTCAAGGTTTTTATTTGTCACTTGCACAGAATTAAAGAGTAAAAGAAAAATGCAGTGAAATGAAAAGGGGAGGATCTGCCTCTTTAACTCTCTCTCTATTGTTAATTTTCGACCACCATCTTTCTTCATCTCTCCATCCACTCGTAATTAAGCGGGTGGCTGGTCTTTGGTGCGCAGTGCAGGAGCTGCAGACGGCAGAGTTTCACTGCAGCAGAAAAGCAGAGGAAGCCGACAGGACACATGATACCTCGGCCAGAGTGTGTGCACATGTGTGCGTGGCGGCACTACGACATCTATAACGCTGTGAGAGGAGATTTATTTCATCTGAGATTATGCATTCAGATGCTTACAGGTTCCAGACAGTGATGATAGCAACTAATCCTGCTTCGTCCTCAGTTTTATTTTGTGTCAACCCACCAGTCTGTTTTAAACATGAATCACCTCCTGAAGAACAGACATAAACTAAAGAGCATAAATCTGCTGAAATCACAATATTCGGGCTGTTTTCTGCAGCTGAGCTCCTCTGATTTTTTTTTTTTTTTTCATGGCTGGAGAAGGATAATGTTTGTTTGATAAAGGTGTGTGCTTATGAAGCACAGTGGATTTTATAGATGGAGTGGAACATTGGTGCGGAAGTGCTGACTTGGACTTGCTCTCAAGAGGTGTTCTTCCACAAATGAAGAAAAAAATGACTTATGGAAACATAAAGTACCATGATAAATTTAAAAAAAACAGCTCACCTGTCTGTAGAAATCTTGCCTTACATATGAATTTGACTGGATGTCACTTCGTTGCCACCCTTGCAGCAAAACTGCAGACAGTGCTGTATGATTCTCCTACCTCCTGAGGGACTTGGCTTTTTTCTGTGGGAATAAAGCTCTCCTGGACCCTCTTTATAAGACCACTAAATCATTGTTAATGGCAAAAGTAATAGCTTCGCAGGCAGAATTAAAAGTTTTTTGATGAGGTTGTAGAGAGTTTACAGCTGACTGCCTCTCACTTAGACTTCAAAACATGATCAATGTAAGAAAAATGAATGCTATCTAAATGAAATCCAAACTCTACACTGTGGGGAAAAAAATGATCTTTTTATGAAGCCATGAGTCATAACTATGTATGGCTCTTTAATGAAAAACAAAACCATCAATGATTATAGATTTTCCAGCCTCTCAATGCCTAACCAGTCCAGGCAGATAGCTACCCATCCTGAGTCTGGTTCTGTCAGAGGCTTCTTCCTGTTAAACGGGAGATTTTCCTTTCCACAGTCGCCTGATACTTGTAGTTTTACAACAATCTGTCGGTTTCCTTAGCGAAGCAATAATTGTCATCAGTTTTGTATTAATTGGACTAATTTGGAACAAATTAAACTTTATTGTTGAAGACATTTCTCATGATTTGGCATTATATAAATAAAAGTAAACTGAACTGAATAGACCGATGAAACGCAGCAGCCTTCAAGAATTTCCTGTGGAGCCCAATAAACCCAAATCTTAATCACCGTTGTCTCATTACACACCGTGACCGTGTCCCACAGCTCTTGTTGATGTTGTCTCAACCCTAGTGAAGTTACTCAACTATATTCAATGTTCCCGTCACTGTGCCCTCCCCCTTGTGCGCTTGCAAAAAATATCTTCTCTGGCTATATTTGTGCCCCCGTCAGGACTCTTTTACGTTGTAACCCCCCGCTGCTGTTGATTCCCTTAGCACAGGTGCAGCCGTGAACAGCAGCGAGAGCCTCCCTCCCTCCTCCTCCATCAACGACATCTCCTCCATGTCCACCGATCAGACCCTGGCCTCAGACACTGACAGCAGCCTGGAGACCTCCGCGGGACCCTTGGGGTGTTGCAGGTGACTAGCCGCCTGCCTGCGCAACCCCATGTTCTTCCGACGGTGAAGAACCCAACTGATATGACCAGTCAAAAAAAATTTTAAAAATTTAAAAAAAAAAAAAAAAAATACAGAGAAAAGATCAAAATGAATATATTCTGAACAAAAACATAAGCTATGGAAACACAGAATCTGAAAAATCTGAAGCCTGTGCATTGTCATTGAAAACAGCAATGGTATTTAAACTGAAGTACTTGAGATATATGGTTATGATCCTCTAGTTGCTTTGCTTATATTACCCCACATATCTTGTATATGGCATCCAAAACAAAAATGACCAAGTGCTTAAATGTGCATCTCCTGTAAAGTGCATATTGGCTGACTGCTGGGCTCATGACTCCTTCCAAAAAGCATTTGTGCGCCAATCATTGTGGCAAGTCGGGCTGCCATTATAATCATCACGACTGCAAACTTCACCCTCTTCTGTATTCAGCTCCTAATTGATGACATCGCTGTATTCGAGCCTCTCGGCTTCGCCTGAGACGCCCTCGCCTCCACCTGACACAATCCCAAAATGTAAGATTGCCTGATTTGTGTGTTTTTATGTGGTTTGTGTGCAGGGACGTGCAGTCGCTCTCACCCACAGCGGCGCTCCCTGAGTTACTTGTAAATACTGTAATTCTGTACAGCTGAAGAGAAAACAGTGTGGGACTGACGGCCAGTACACTGGGATTTTTTCCCCCTTTCTTTTTCTTCTGACTAGCACACACCTTGCCACATTTCCACCTCAGCTGCCCCTGCCTATCGCTGTAGTCCTGCATGATTAGATTTAAGCAGCGCTGATCTCACTGTATGCTAAAAAAAAAAAGAGTCTGTATCCAGACTTTTGTCTATGTACGTCACAAATTAACTGAACTCCAGACGATGATGCTAGGTTTGCTCACAGTGGGACGTGTGAATGTGTCTGTGGGTGTGTCTACATGTGCTTGGGAGGTACAGATGAAATATCCAGTGGTAACTCAGAAATAACTTAGTTTGACCGTGCTCACATCTCCCAGGAAAAGCCTGATTTGTTTATTCTCCTCGGCAGTGTTTGAACGGTCCCTCCACCACCCCACGGGCTGGCCCACAGTCCTGCATGCCATTGTGTATCATTAACCCCTTAAGGGCAAAAGGAGTGGGTCTTTTTCGATGTGGTGTGATCACAAAAACACTTCTCCTATTTGATTCCCTGAAAAAAAAAAAAAAAAGATGTGATACACGTGATACGGTGGGGAGGTCAAAGGCAGATGAGGAGTGTTAACTTTGCAGCAGTGACCCGCTACAAAAATCAATTTATATTATAAAAACACAACTGGACGGAGCACATCTGTCAGTTTTGTAAAACACCTGATTTCTCAAATGCTGATGAGTAAAGCATTCAGGGTGCAGAAATGTTTTTTTTTTTTTTACATTTCCATTTCCCATCCCTCCCAGGAACCAACTCTGTCTCTGTTGCGCAGTGTGAACAGATTTTCTCCTGCAGAGTCCTTTGCAGATGTGGTGCACAGTTTCATTCACTTTTCTGCTCAAATACGGCCCTGCTTTAGCTCACAGCTAACACTGAACTGTGCAAGCTGATCTGGAGTCAGTGCAATTATGCACAGGGTTTTTGCCAGGTTGCAATCAGAGGAAAAAATGTGCTAAAAAAGAATGGATCCAAACTTATATCTCTTTATAATGATCCACTCTACTAATTATAAACATGAAAAAGGCCACCCTAACGTGTTTCTTAGTTTGTAACTCCGGCAACGCAGAGACACAGTTCAACCTCACCGTATTTCTTTTTTTTTCCCTTTTCTTTGAAAGAATCCCTCACATTAGCCTCTTCTGCATCATCTCCTTGTCTTAATTTCCCTTCCATTAACTGAGCATCTGAAAATGTTAAGAAGCCTCACCGAGGAGGTCCAGCTCCCCTCCCTGAAAGCTTCTGCTTTAAATAAAATGCAATTCTGCAAGAAATCAAACAGACGTCCTGCAAGTTACAGAGAGGAAAAGAAAGGGAAGAAGGTTTAGTTGGTCGACAGAAGGTTTAGACAAATAGATACCCTTTTAAAGAATTTCTGTTAAGAAATCATACATTGGAAACAGTGGACGGTATTTTTGTGAACATTTCGTTTTGTCCCGACTCCGAGAGTTGAAATGACTGCAAAGTCTCTGGACAAAGGACAAGTTTATTGAAGTCTGAGTGAAGCAGATAATTGTATGATTTAGGAGTTTTTTGCTTCACAGAAAAATGTGCTTTGCCTACCCATTCAAACATGAATGAACAAACAATCTTTAAGTATGTCCACACTAAAATAACTCTTTGAGCTAACAGACAGATCTTAAAACTAGTTTAAATGATTTACATGAATA
The DNA here is from genome assembly GCA_028564865.1 of Zenarchopterus dispar. NCBI lineage: Eukaryota > Metazoa > Chordata > Actinopteri > Beloniformes > Zenarchopteridae > Zenarchopterus > Zenarchopterus dispar. The sequence goes on along the minus strand of JAOWBL010000004.1, from coordinate 5,955,399 downwards.
AAGGAAAGAGAGCGGGGCTCCACTGAACCAAACTGCTTAGATGAAACTTCACAATGCAGATATTTTATATTTAGGTTACACTGACACTCCAGACTAAGATAAAACAGTTATTAAAACGGTGAGGGTAACGCCTGCTAACAACGCAGCCAAGCCGTTGCCAAAGGCTTGAAGGGGAGGGAATGAGACAATCTGGTGAAAATAAACTGTGTCTGTTAACTAGCAGGTGAAAAATGAAGCACTTCTGTTGAACTTTCCATCACCAAACCTCTTCGTTTACTTCTGTAACCCTGGTTCTCTGAGCAGGTGCAGCCCTCAGACAACAGCGGAGCGGTGTTTAGCTACAAAATAAACCCAAGGCCTCGCCAAGTAGTTTCTCATACAGTCCAGTAAAAAAAAAAACCAAACATATTTTTACCACCATAAAAATATAATTCTCCAAGCTGTAGCCCCCACATCTGTGGTGATGCATTTCAACTTAACCTTTCATGAAATTAGTATAGTTTTCTACCTCAGTGTACTTGTTAATTAAGTTGATAGCTCAGCTTTAGTTCTGCAGATTTTCATGATGGACGCAGATCAGTTAGATGTTACTTAGATGGTGCTGTCAGCTTATTTTGGATCATCTTTTTAGGTGTTTGAATTGCGTAACAGTATGGTGTTAGATCAGGGGTGGTTTTTGTTGATTTTGCTGTTTCACACAGATGGGATATGAGGCCTAAAAATCCTAGCAAGATCACAAATGTAAAAAAAAACTGTTAAAACACTCCAACAACACAATTCAGTACACTGGAGTTTCCAAACAAATCCCAGAATCAAGAAGTAGACATTTCTCAACAGAAGACCATCAGCTGCAGCTTAACTCTCTAGTCCAGCTGCAGCAGCACAGCCATTCCCTTTTTGTGTGGACGTATTCGTACAATTTCTTCCATCGACTTCCAGAAGTTACTGTGTTAACACTCCTTCAGCCTCCGGTTGGAGCAGAGCACAGAGACCTCACACAGTCACCTTCACAGAGCCGAGCGGGCGACTGAGGTTGGCGTCTCCAGTATAAGCGACGGTTAGCTTGGCTTTCTGTTCAGGGTCTGGCCAGGGCAATCCTTCAAAAACAGGGTGCAACTTTATCAATATTTTCTTTTTTTCCCATGTTTTGAAAATGTTCAGATGAATTTCTCACAAAGGGGTCCAGAGCTCGAGTCACAAACACACACAGTCATGTGGCAGTTTTCCTGCAGGGCATTTTGAACCATCTTAAACATGTTCCTGGTCACTGAGTAGAAACATTGACACCTATGTCTTTTTTTTTTTTTTTTTAAATTTTAATATTTATGAATGTGATCTTTTTTATAAGACATCCCTCCAGACAATTTCGTTGTGATAAAAGGTGCTTTTGGTCCTGGTTAATGCGCCTGGAGTAGAAGATTCAAACACACAAACGGCTGGATTGTCGAAATGCATGGTTTCACAAAAACGCACACCACTGCAGCTCGGTGGTGGTGCGATCTCAAAGCAACCGGCTTTCAACACAAACTGTTCACTTAAAGATGCAATCTGGCATCTGAAAGAACTACTTTACATTATATGCTTTTTTTTTTTTTTTTTTAGTTTAAATTCATACCTGTTGTGCTTTTGAGAACATGAATGAAAAACCAGCACAGTTGTGCATTTGGGAATGATTTGTGTGTTCATTGATGTTCAGTCACATTAACCACCACGTCAACTATCAATTCTGCTCCTAATTTTTGTCGAGAAGATATTAAAGTGATCTCTTTTTTGTGTATAGACCACAGGATTAGTAAAATCTTGTCTTTCATTTGTAATCCGAAGATGACTGACTTGACATTGAGCCATATTATAATTATTGCCAATATGAAGAAAATGATCACACGTCACAAGTTAAGGTGTGTCTTGTACTTCAAAATCCTCGGACTCAGTGCTAATGATCCCCGAGTTTTGGATTTTCACGTGTTTCTCTCAAGCTATATTGTAAATAATAAGAATCCAACAATGCAATAAACACTTCATTGCACTCAGACAGGGAGGCCAGCTACTTCAAAGGTCAGGTGACACTGAGATGTTTTGAGTCCGAACTGTGGAACTCCGCGACGATGAAACCCTGTATAGCTCATCTGAATCAGGTGATGTGGTTCCCCGGTTCTTTTCTGACTCCTTCTCTCTAGTTTCTTTTACTCCGTGCTGTTTTAATGAATCATTCTTTTGACATTGTCAGGTTGAAAAAAAAAAAAAAAAAAAGAACTGTGTCTGTTTCACGCCGATCTCAAAGCTTCAGGCTATAGCGTTTCAAATAAAAGTAAAAACAAATGCAAATTAAAAAAAAAAAATACTGAAAGCTGTTACTGTAAACACAACATTTTAAAGGAACTGTGTATGTACAAATAGTATATGTATGTGATTGAAAATAAACAAAACCTTTGATCTTGGATGTTGTGGGGGCTTTTTTTTCCTTTATCTGATGATTCTTATGTAGCACGGTTTATTAAAAAAAAAATCATCTTATCATAGCAAGTCTTTGTCAAATGCAACCTCATTTGAGTAACAACATTTCATCATTTATCGAACAAAA
>JAOWBL010000004.1:5941925-5952718 GCA_028564865.1 Zenarchopterus dispar | reverse complement strand
AATCATCTTATCATAGCAAGTCTTTGTCAAATGCAACCTCATTTGAGTAACAACATTTCATCATTTATCGAACAAAATTAAAGCCAGTTAGAGCATTTCACGTGGGCAGTACTAAGTACCCCCTTCCATAGGATTTAAGCAAGTAAGCTGAAGCAAGATGCTGCTAACAATTAGACTTTAAAAGACCTCTTTAAAACCAGACTTTTTAGCAGTTTGCTGGTGTGCAGATTTCAGGTGTGCTTTGACACAATGCCAAAAGGGAACGACATAAACAATGGTTTTAGTGAAGCTTTTGTTTCAGAACTTCAATTTGGAAAGGGTGGGACTTTAAGAGAGCTGTATAAGCAAACAGTGCTGTAAAAGAGAAAGGGTGACACAAATGGCTGATAAAATAATAAATTAAGTATTAAGTCTTTGCTACTAAAGGTGCACCTACTAGTTATTAAGTATATTTTGTTTCCTACAGGATTTCCCTTTCTTTCTGACTTCACTTTTATGTCGTGCTATTTCTCAAGTAACAAGATTCACTGGGATCACATTAGTTTTGTTGTTTTAACATATTGGAAATCTAAATGCTTAAAATCTTTTCAAGACTGAGTAGCCTGATGGTGCTAAATGAATTTTTTTTTTTTCCTGTTTCCTTTAAGTAAGGAAAGTAGGAGCTATGCAGAATAATTTGGTGTGTTAAAAAAACTTCATCAGCTTTCCATGAAATGTGTCATTTTTTTGGTCTGTTAGTCATTCCCAGCAACACCAGTCTCCAAAGTGCTGTTGGGAGAAGTGTTTTCTATCTCTCACTGTAAATCACACTGGAGAAGAGCACACAGACAGGACGCAATGCAGATCTGTTAGATGAGAAGTGAAACATTTATATCCTTAGGAGCTTCCTGGAAACTGCTGCTTCCGCTTGAACATCGGCGTCACCTTCAGAAACGTTTCACCTGGTCACATCAAGGCGTAGACGATCTTGACTGGGTCACAGAGAGGAAGGTGTCAGATATAAAGACCTTAAACATCTGATGATAGACTAGGATGCACCTCAAGGTGGATTAAAGAGTAATACATCATTATCGAACACTTGGATTGAATGATTTTTTTCCTGCAATACCTGAGGAGGTGTCCACAATTAAGCGTTTGATGCTTCAGCACTTCATATGGTAATATTTAGTGGGGTTTTGCAAACTTTTGAAACATACCTGAAAATACGAGAGTGAACAAGTTTTTTTTTTTGCTCTGATCATTTTGATCCATTTCCACACTGAATAAAAGCATAAATACTTTCCCCAAGATTCATTTACAATCTTAAAAGAAACACCAGAAACAGAGACTCACATGAAAATGCACCTTTATTCATATTGCCATGTTTTGTTTTGTTTTTTCCTTTGTGTGTCAAGTATCACGTCTTGAAAACCTATCACGGCCTCATTCCTCCTGGCCCTGCGCTCTGTTCAGATTCTGATCTTTTTTTGTGGAATTCACAGAACCAAGTGGGACTGTCAGCTTGGCTTAGACCTATTATTTCCCGGTGAATGGTGCAAAATGAGAAGCGCAGGCTGCCCTCCCTTCTTTTGTTGTCCAGGCACTTTTTTTTTTTCTCTTTCTCCCCCCCACATGCACACATTCCAGACTTCCTGCAATAACCAGCAGCAGGTTTTAAATGGGAGCCGATCTCCAGCGGAGAAGAAGCAAATTTGCGAACACGAACAACCTTCTTCTGACAGACATCAAAACCTTGTCTGTCCTCAGACGTCTCCTGTTTTGTACCCTTTGGTTTAAGGCTACATAAATACACAACAACAATAATATAAAGTCACTTAACATTCAGTTGCTGTTCATTGACCCTCGTGGACTCATGCACCATCATGCACGCTCTTTTTGCTGCTGAATCTTGCAGGTGGACTTTTAGTGTCCTCATTGCTTCAATCCCCATTTTTCACAGTTAACGCAGCTCTGTGTTGGCGCATTTTAGCTGCAGGTCCTTATTCTGTGCCGAGTTGGAATAAAAATCAGTTCTGACAGGTGGGGAAAACTTTTACAGTTATCTTCTCATTGACTCAGATTATAAACTAATTTACAAGAGCATTTGTTGCAACAGCCACACGCGTCTTAATGTCAACAGTAAAATGTGTCATTTCAAATTCTAAATTCAAAACATTTCTAATTTTTCATCTGGGAGTGAGGCCAGTGACCAAATGTGCAAGACTTCGAAGTTCATTTTTTCGAGCTATACCCATCCAAATATCAATCAAACCACAGTGCAGTCTAACGAGTAGTGTCTATAATTATCTACAAAATATTTACAGAACAGGCTCTGTTTTTGGTCATGAGTAAATGCAACAGCACAGAAGCACAGGCACGTATACAGCATACTCTCCTATTTAAAATGGTACACACACCGACTGACAAAACATTCAGTACCAACCTGTGGAGGTTAAACAGACACATTAAGTGCAAGGAAAAATCTGAATATAAAATATCACACATTGATAACTTTGCTTAAATATCATTAACATTTAAGTATTAACTTTTCAAACAACTGTTTTTTCTGCATTGTTTCCCTCTATGTACATGAGCAGATACAGAAATACATTGAGCACTAACATGTTTTTGGTAAAATGTTAAAAAAAAGAATAAAACCTGTAAAAGTTTGGTATGATCTTTCTCTGCATTTTCAGGTCCAAGGTTTTTGTAAGTTTTTTACCCTCACATTCTTCACATTTTGCTTTCCCTCACATCTTTCCAGCCCCAGGAGCTAAAGTAAAATAGTAGTACCTTATTTCATCACAGACTGCTGTCATTTCGTCTTTTTTTCCACCTGCCAGTCAGATGAGAGAGCACCACGATGATTTCTGAGAAGGCTAGAGAGTGTGCATGAATTATTTAAATAATGCTACATACTGTTAAAAGTCACTGACATCACACCAGGTGATATCTATATTTGTACAAATGGCTTTCATCAGCCTTATATCCCCTACTTCTTAAATTAAAACAAGCCGCTAACTATGCAACGTAGTTTCCCAACTTGCCAACTCTTTCACTCAGCAGCCAAATCCTGTTTCAAGTTCATATCATGTAATAAACCATCTCCAGTCCCTTTTACTGGTATTGCTAAGCCGTCCTCACTGTATCCAGATGGTGTTGCTGCGTTCTGGCCGGCGAGGTTCTGTGGCTGTGCTGTTGCCAGCTGCAGTGAGGTCACTAAAAGTGGAGAAAAACTGTTCCATCTCTTTCTGCAGCATCTGGTTCCGCCGCTCTGCGTCATCTTTGGCACGCTCGGCGTTGCGCAGCTTGATCTCTGCCATGGTGTACTTCTTCCTCTCCTGATCCAGCTCCTCGTGGAGGCTCACCATCTCTGTCTCCAGCTCAAGGTTACGCTGCTCCAAGCTGTGAGGGAAGTTTGCAAAGCATTAGGTAGGCATCTGAGAGCACAACAAAACAAGGCAGACGGAGTTATACGGTGAAACAGAACCAACAGGTTAAGGGTGCTTTGAAATCCATCTTGGTTTTCTGGACTTCTCAGTTTGATGATTACAGCTGAATTTTTGTCAGTTAAGAAGTAGTGGCCCTGAACTGTATAAAACTGTATATCGTGCTTCTGTTTGTTGGACAAAAACATATTTTGTTTGTTTTATCCTTTCTGATCAGAGAAAATTATCTAAACTATCAGTGAAAAGGGAAAAAAAGAGAACTGTGACAGCTCTTGGAGAAAGGAGGAGATTTAACTGAAGTATGCTCTGATGATTTCCTAAAAGGTCAACCGGGAAAATAAATGTTCCTTTGACATTTTCAAAGACAAGATAGAAGGGCAAGTTATGCTTCTTACAGCAATATTATCTTGGTTTTATGTTCTTGCTAATACAAGGCTCTACTAGCATCTGCAGTAAAGACCATTTCATGATGTACGTCTCATGCATGCAGTTAGAACTGCTGTCTTTCATTTTCACATCTGCATGCCTACCTTTTTATCCTGGCCTCATACTCCGTCTTCTGCTTGTTCATCTCCTGTTTCAGACTGGCCACTAGACTGTGCAGAGCACTGTGGGTTCCAGGTCCATTACCAAGAGTGAACCCGTCACTGTTGTCACTACTGCTGGTGCCCCGGCTGCTCCCCCCTGCTCCATCTCCACCTGCTTCTCTGTTGTTGTCGTTCCTGCCACCTCCTTCTCCTCCTCCTCCGGACTGCAGAGGCTCACTATCCTGCGTCGGCCCGTCCGAGTCTTCATAGTGGCCTCCGTAGAAGTCCTGCTCGGGGCAGGTGGTGGTGGAGGAGCGACAGGAAGTGGAGTTGTCAGGGAGAGAAATTTCACAGGAGGAAGTGGACCAAGTGGCGCTGTCCACACTCTGCTTGTCCTCGCAGCTGGTGTTTAGACATATGTTGGTTATCTGATTCTGCTGCTGCAGGTTCTGATGGTTTAAGTGGACGTTGTCATACGTGGACAGGCGATTCTGACTGACTGTTTGATCCCCATTAGAGCAGTCGCGTGTTTTGCTGCTTTCCCGGAGCATGACGCAGCCGTTATTTTGCACCCAAAGACTATTGCGACAATTCAAACTCCCGGTGACCACATCAGAACCAGAAATGCCCATGCGCACAATGCCGGTCCCATTCCCTGCAGGACTGCCTCCACCCGTTACACCACCAGTGCCCATTTTTGTGCCCGAGCCTTTGAGAGTCCCGGTACGGCGCACTGGTGCACCCCCACCTCCGGTCAGAGTCTGGCTCTTCTCCATAGTGGGATCTGATGAGGGGGAGGAGCTGAAGGAGCCGTTTGTAACGATCCCACTGCCTTTATTGAAGGCCGGGTTCTTTTTGACAGTCATCGGCGGACTGCGACTCACATCAAAGCGTCCCGTGATGACATTGCGTGGACTTGCTGACCGAGGGGAGCCGCTGTTGTCCGTGTGCTGGCGGTGTGACGGAGACGCGGGTGCTTCCCAGACACACTGTCGCACCACATGCGTGTTGTTGTTCTCTGCGTTCTGAGACACCGTGGTGATGGCGGAGGTAGTTGTGGCGGCTTGTCGCCGTAGCAGTTCAACATTGTTGTTGTTGACAAGTTCAAGTGCTGAATGGCCATCTTCATCTCTGGGGAAAAGCACGTCATGGCGGCCAATCAAAACAGCCATGAGCTGCTGGACCAGAACGGTTCCTGACACAACGACAGAGTACATCAAATGCAGCGCTTCACAAAACAACAAAACATATATTATAAACTGCGTAAAACACATGTAAGTGATCTTTTTGAACACTAACCTTCCATAATTGTTACTGGATCCTCAATCTTTGGCCTCAAGATGTTTGGCCCAAAGACTGTGGCCAAGTTCTGAACGCTCATTTTATTCACCCCTGAATATGACTGGACTTCATCAAGAAATCTACAAAAAATAAAAAATAAATAAATCAAACGATATGTCAACTTTTAGCTGTTAATCATCTGACACAGCTTGAATTTTATCAACTGAAACTATCAACTGGTACCTGCAGATGTACTTGAGGAGGTTGTAGTTTACTGGAGGCAGACTTTCCACATGCTTCCTCAACTCCTTTATACCCTGTAGATCAAAGATGCCTTTTAGACAATGTAAGTTCATATTAATTCATTCCACACAAGTCAGGTTTTGTCAAAATTATAAACACATTTGAGTGTCTTCAGTGCAACATCCACGCAACACTGCATTTTTTTTTTAAAGAAATAATACTGTTTAACAAATTAAAACCTTCCAGATGCAAAAGGAACTTGGTGAAGATGGAAATGTTTAGCATACTCAGGAACTGGGAAACTGACCCTTCATGGTTAATTTTGTCTTATATTTGTAGATTCGTTCTATTCGGATGTTAGAAGTTTAGACTGGGAAACCAAAGTCAAGTATGTGAGAAAAACAGCAAAACTGAAGAGCAAACTTTTGCTGGACTTTTTGGTGCCAACTTTGATCGATACATTCAGTAGATTAAACCTAAAAATCAATGCATGTAGGGCTAAAGTCTGAGGTATAAAGAAATTCATCATGTCCGATTTCTAACCATTTCATCATCTTTGCTGAGGAGCTTGGCGCAGGCCAGGAACTCTTCATACTTGTTGAAGGGGATCACGGGCTCGGGCAGCTCTCTGAGGTACAGCTTCAGCAGAGACGCAACTGTGTGAACGTCTGTGTTACTGTTGACAGAAAAAAAAAAAGATAACTCTAGGGCAAGGTTGAGGTCTTCATTTATCTGAGCATGAAAAGTATATGTTTTCCTGTTGGACAGTAGAGGCCTTTGTTCAGAAAGCTATTAGAGAAGAAAGCAGACAGCATGTGTACTAGGTGGGTGGATGGGTGGGGTAGACAACGTGTAGCAATGGGCCACAGACTGGGACTCGAACCCTGGCCAGCATCGAGAAAATATCTAGCCTCTATACATGAACTAAACTACTGGACACCTATTAAACAAAGCAGACAATCAACTTTAGTGTGAAGTATTGTATTATGATTTTAAGGTTTGTGATGAACCTTGGTGCTCTGTGGCAGACTGCATACAATGCATATAACTACTGTAAATATATATGTTTATATTTAAAAAAAAAACAAAAAAAAACTTGACCATAATCTAGCATAATCATTCAAATGTTGGAAAAGGAAAGACACAATCTGACAAATTAAATATGAAAAGAGAAAATAATAATTTTTGGATGTCTCAGTAATTGTATTGAAATGAAGTCTTACAGTTAAATAGTGAAAACAGGCAGATGAGTTTAGGAACTTTGACTATGCATTTGTAATATAATGAGTTTTGCTGCCATTCAAATTAAGGGTCAAGTCACACACAATACCTTGAATAATAGATTGTTGTGGTTAGTGTTAATGTGATTTAGTTCAGAGTAGACCCAGAGCTGTATATCACCATTTCATCATCATTAAAGTGAAATTTGATGTTTTGATTAAGAGTATGTAGATATATTTGAAATGAATAGGGCCAACCCTGAGCTGTAGTCACGTCTATCGGTACGCAGGGACATGTGCTTAATCATTTTCAATCCATCCCTCAGCATGTGCAGGCATATGCTGTTAAGTTGTTGCATGATTCACTGTTTCAAAAGCTTTACAAAGATCAATAAAAAAAGAGCTACATGGCTTTGCTTGCCATCTAATGTTCCAATATTCTTTAATAATACCACAGCGGGTAGTAACCATTACTTATTTTTAAGGCTGCTGTTGTTGAGCTGTGGCTGTTTTCTAAAGCCTGATTGGCAGTCTGATTGTAATCGATTTGCCAAATCTGTGTGAAATATAAAATGTGTGAGTTTACACAATGGACTTGGAGTGGCTGGAGTTCAAGCCAGTACTCCCCTGGAAGAAAAGATCTAATTTCTCTGTTGGACCCAAAAATGAGTGATGAATCCCTGGTTCCAATCCTGGCTGGCCAGACCTTTGCTTGATATCATTTTCTCTGCTCTCTTTCCCACGTTTCCTGCCCGTCCTCCCTGCTCCGTCTAGTAAAGGGAATGCTCTAAAGGCTAAAATGTGTGCCAGACTATGATTGTTAAAAAAAAAAGAAAAGAAAAAACAACACCATAACATAATATTAAAGAGATGTTGCGTGACTATTCTCCAGAACAGACACAGAGCAGACTATGCATGACTAGCCTTTTTGGTATGCCGAACAAACTGGCACCAGTCTTCTGTTACAAGGTGAACAAATCATATTTGACAACATCTGACATTACTAACAGTCAACTCACACTTCATGAAAGTGGTGCTGTAACATGAAAAGTAAAGTTAAACACCGTCCAACTAATTTCTGAAAGCACCAACATGCAATCAAGTCAAAGAGACTTGAAACAACAAAATTATTTTCCAAGCATCCTAATACCCCCCCCACCCCCCCCCCACACACACATAAATAAATAAAATTAAAAATAAACAAAACAATCAGTGGTTTCAGATGAGTTATGGAAAAAAGGCAAGGCTCACTTAAAAACTGAGTGTGGGAAAATCAGGGGACTAAATAAAAAAAATAAAAGTATTATGAGAGGAAGAACAACAATACTTTTGGAGCAGATCAGATGATTTACCAAAAGACAAGAGGATTTTCAATGTGAGCTAAGAGACAATAACGACCCTATAAGAGGCAGCTGGTGATAAAGGCAGGGGATTATGAGGGTGAGAAAGGCAAGGCTAGAAGAGAAAAAAACACTAGAAGAAGAGAAGACTGTTGCCATAAGAAGGTAGAAATGTGCAGCTGATGTTAAGGTGGCACCATATGTGAGTTTATCCTCATTCCTTGTACATGGGAGAACACTAATATTAAATAAAATAGTTACAGGCAGGTTGCAAATTTTTGTACAATCATTTAATAAAAACAAACAAACAAACAAACAAAAAAACAGTCCGAAATCAAACTTAAAGTCAGATTAAAGCCCATTCAAAGATTTGCATGGAAACGTGGTGAATTTATTCGACAATAGTTTATCAAAACAAAGAACTAAAGTATGTAGTATTGTGGAGTTACTGTTTGTTTGTTTTTATCGGTTTTCTCCTCAGCGGTTTTGTTTGGTGACAAGAATCTGTTCAGTTCATTTAAGGTGGCCTGAGATCTGTCACTCAGTGTCCCTGCAGACATGCCCCCATTGTTTATGAGCAAAGAACTGCTTATTTAGACTGGATTCTTAAACTTTATTTTATGTTCTTGGTAACTTTTCTAACAATTATTGCTTATTCAACATAATATGTTTCAGTAATATAGCAAACTCATAATTCATGTTCATTTCTACTTCACTTGGAATTTGAATTAAATGTAAAATATTTTCATTCTTTATTTTGTTTTTATTATTGTGTGGATCTGGTGAGGATGCCTCCTGGAAGCCTCCCTGGTGAGGTTTTCCAGGGATGTTCCACTGGGAGGAGACCCGGGCAAGACCCAGGACACGTTGGAGGGATTATGTTTCTTGGCTGACCTGGAAACGCCTTCGGGTCCCCCAGATGAGCTGGACGAAATGGCCGGGGAGAAGGAAGTCTGGGTCTCCCTGCTTAGGCTACTGCCCCTACACCCGACCACGGATAAGTGAAAGGGGATGGATGGATGAATGGGTGATGAGTGAATCTATATATGCTATATCTTCTACACACTAGATTTCTAATAGAATACTAGACATCCTTTCTCCTTTTAACTGCAAAAATATGGGGTCAGATGTATGTATAATTTTCCAAATGTTCTCTGTCCAAGAACATCACTCCTAATATCTTTTCTAAGTAGTGCAGGTTTCCATTGGTAGCTGGGTAATGGAAAGCTCTTTCTCGCCAGCTAAGAGCTGGACAGATGCAGGACTCCATCAGTCAACAATTTGAGCACATCAGTTGAACATTAAAACTCCTTGAGGAAATCTAATCAGCCAGTACGGTAATGTTTTCTCTTACCAGTCAAATGAGGGTTTTTCTCCACAGTCAAATGCATCTTGCAGCTCTTTGACCAGGTTGGCCTGTCCTGGCAACCTGAACAGGCCCTCTTCTCGAAGTCCCCATTGCCGAATGAAATCCACGCACTGTTCGACCAGCATGGGGGCAAGCTTGTTCCCAAAACGACGCTCATACCGCACAGTCTCCTCCAACTTCTGACCAAAGATCCCTGAAGTACATGAACAAAAAAAAACGTTTGATGGTGGGATTGCAACTAATGTCTACTAGGCATGTGGTTACCATCTAGTGTCTGTGGTTTAAGGGTCAATGCAATCTGTACAATAACCACCATAAAGTACATTAAAAAGTACACCTCCCCATGGCAACTGCACGTCCTGAAGGCTGCAACCTTTTTTAAAACCATCAACTTATTTCAGTCCATATTCTAATACAGAAACCAAGATCTGATCATCGGTGGATTCTTGATATCAATCCGATATCATTGACATGGATGAAGCTGAGGCATCGCCTTGACTTAAACTAACTTTGCAAAACAACACTTGTGTCGTTATTAAACGACACAAGCACTGTGGAAGTCCCAGTTTGTTTATTTAATAAACACAAATGTGTGACTTAGTTGAGGATCAGATTACATTTTGTAAGAATTTAGTGCAGAAAACTAGTTAATTCCAAGAAGTTCATTCATTTGTCTGCCACTGTAGCTTCATACACTTCACGTAACAACTGAACAAAGTTAAAGTGAATAGATCTGATCCATTAGACATTATCAGGCATGATATTTAATATTAACATCAGATTGATGTCCTTAGCAGGACAGTGTTCTCAAGTAAACCACTAAAAGCTGCTCAAAGAGTGTGGTAATAAGAAAAAAAAAGAACAAAACTCAAAAATCGACCCAGCTCCAAATTTGTACAATCCCAATCTGACTGAGCATTTAATGATGACTTAGAACAAGCTGGATACAAAGAGAGCAAAACCACAAACAGTACATCATCATGGCCTTAATCAGATGATCAAACTCTAACTTCTTGTTGAACAAGTCTTGCCTTTTGTCTGAGGCCTATTTTCATTTGCAGCCGATTCATGTGGACGCCACACAAGAGGGGATTACGGCCTTCCTGTGAGATTCGTATCAGCTTTTCCGGTGCCCAGACAAAGACAAAGGCTACTCACACATATTCACATGTGGTATAACAACTAGCTGAATTAAACCGAGCTCGTCAGGGTCCTTGTACTCTTTACAGCATCTGAGACAATAAGCTAAAGCTTAAAACAGCAGAACTTAATGTAAAAAGTGGCACTGAGGTTGAAACAGATACTTCTCTGCGGATGTACTGGTCCATGACATTCAGTCAGACTTTTCAAGTTAACCAGAGCTTTAAAAACATTTCTCATTAGAT
>JAOWBL010000004.1:5923255-5936951 GCA_028564865.1 Zenarchopterus dispar | reverse complement strand
TATATATATATATATATATATATATATATATATATATATATATATATATATATATATATATATATATATATGTAACAGACATTCAAAATACATACAGACTTACACGCACCTCTCTTTCACACATATCTACACATGCTCACACATCATTTTCTTTTTGTCCCTTTTCTTTTTATGTTTATTTGTCTTATGTCACCATGTCTGTCCCCTCTACTCCAACACATCTCACCACTAACACATCACACAAATACTAAAAAAAGAAGAAACCCCAGCATATATTCATTTGTGCTAATTCTTTATGAAGAGTTTTAGACTTTTGTAGGATTCCTAATTCCTAACTTCAATAACTGGTTTGGTTCATTACCTGCTAGACCAAAATCTTCACACAAAGCTGCAAGTACTGCTGTGGCTCAAGTGTGAAACAAGGTCATGCCTCTGGGTTCAAAACTATTCTTAAAACAAAGGATTTGTTTTACTGCTCAACAGAAAAAACTTAAATTATGATCTTAATCAGTCTATAATTTGTTTGCTTCCTTTATCTAATTGTTAACATTGGACATCCATGTAAGACAATAAATGCATTTTAATTGAGGCAGGAGATTTACTCACACTAACAATCTTCAAATGTGTCACAATTCTGAATAGATTTTCAAGTGGTTACATTAAATATAAGGTTCACAATTAAAAACCTTTTTAATAATTCAGACATGTTTTATGGACTAAATCATATAATCATTAACTTATAGCAATATCAGAAAGGGACTTTGTGTTTTGTGCACTGCTTGACAATAAAATAAAAAAATGAAGTAATAAAACTAACGGCCAGTATTGTTTGCTCTTATTCATAAAACCCATCCATTTAATACAAGCTTGTCATGCTGCACTAATCCTCTTGTGCTATAGGCCCCTGCAGCTATATCTTCCCACGTATCTGTAACAGGTGTCCCATTTCAGTCGACCCCCAGTAAGGTATCGATGGCTAATTGTCTTCCTGGTGGCATGGTGGTCCTTGCCTGTCAATAGACATAATCTCAAACCCACAACATTAGCTTCCACCAAAGTCCCTGAAGACATGAGCTGATGGAGAACACAGACTCCATAGAGTTGCGATGGCTATCTATTACCATCTGATGCCGAATGAGTAACAACGTGAATAGCAGCGGAGAGGTCAATGAGGACAAGGATTGTTTAGTCCCACTGTCTCTTTACAGGCGCCCATAGGGAAGTGCGTAATCATGGCACCAAAAAAAAAAAAAAAAAATGGAGACATCATGACCACATCATGTCTTGATTCAGTGCCCTCTTTGGTGTTGAAAACATGATACTTTGATTACTTGAGGCAACAAGATTGGGCAAAACAATCTAGGAAGTTAAAGTAAAGTATCAGCAGCTTTAAGCTGTTGATTTTTTTTTCTCTTCACAGAAAAAAAGTCTCCTTGATAAAAATAAAGAGATCCTGTCACCACATATTCACCCCTCTGTTCTGTGTCAAATGCAGCTGTTGAGTAGCATGAGTGAGCAGGGTTTTAACGGGTTGTTATGAAGACAAGCGAGGAAACATCGGGTCACTTTATTCAGGGAGGGGGCAGGACTGTCAAAGAGCCAAAGTGTTTCTATTCTGACTTCAAGCCAACTAAATAAAGAGATATGTCTGTGTCCTGCCAGGACTGCTGTAAATATATCCCATTATGTGAAAGGAATCAATTTCTAATTTAGAAAAAAAGGAAACATGGTTCAAACTGGACTTAAAAAAAAAAAAAAATCATACAGACTGAAGGCATATATGGAAGAAGTAAAATTTTAAAGGCACCCACAGTAATTTTGTCGAGTCGATTTGTTTCCATGGTGATGGGGAGCAAAACATGAACTCGACTCCAGACTAAATCCAAATAAATCTCACAGGTTTCTTAAAATACCTGAATCCTTACGAGTAAACTCTTCAGAGTTCCGACTTCTTTCGCGACTACTGACCAGGGCATTAATATCCCATTAAAGTTTTAGGAGTTTGAGGTTTGGGGAGAGCTGGCAGCTGTTGTCACTTGAACACTTGCACGCAACGCTGGGCGACTAACACGTTACGTAAGGGAAACCGGAGGAAGCTTCTGGAAAGGTGCAGAACATAAAGACCAACAGTGAGTGGGCACACAGGAGCTCTCCAACCCTGCTTCTGGAGAGCATGCTTTGCTGGGGAGCAACAAGTGTGTCAAGTATTTTCTGCTACAGTGCGTCTGTGTTCATTTAGTGTGTTTATAAGAAACAGAGGCATTCAAATAATGACATACACATTTCTCACCGTGACAAATCGCCAGCGTATCATGCACCTGACTGTGGGAATCCGTATCAATGCTGAGCGCATGTCAGGACCCAAACAAACGATCTCTAAACATGTTTATCCAGTATATAAAACTCTTGCGAGAATTTCATCAGTGCAAAGGCTCACAGACACATCTTGCAAATAAAAATACCACTAATAAAACTATTTGTTTTTGTTTGCCATTTTTAGATATGGTAATTTGCTTTTTGACTGCTAAGATACATTATCCTGTGACAAAAGCGGAGCTAGAAAAACTTCCCTGCACGTGAAGATACCCACACCAGAGAATGAAAGGAGTGGGCTTGACAAAGTACCTGTTGCATTACCTAATTATACCTTGTAATATTACCTTTCAGCGCTGATGAAGGCTTCGGGGTAAATGCACACCTGTACTCCCTGCAGTCCAAATTGGTAGGCTATGCCAGTCTGGCCTTCGGGAAACCCTTTGAACTTCACAGACAAGACTAAAGTAACCTGACTTCTGATCTATTGTGACTAATGGAGTCAGGGCAGCTGACTCTTTTTTCCCTCAGACAATGAGTTGATTGAAAAAAAAAAAGAAAACAAAACAAAACAGATTTGGTCTTAGGTCAGGCTTGCAAGTTTTAGTCATGCATACATTTCTGCTCATACATAAATACTAATTCTACTACTACTCATGATAGTCATTATAATAATGGTTATAGCTGCCTGATAGGTTATTATTATTATTTAATTTCCACAATCAATCAGCTGAAGCAGCTTAAGTTGGGCTTTCATGGTCTCAGATTTATATCCCTGTAGATAGCTTTGTTGTTGTGGGTCACTCAGTTTTGCATGTATTCAACAATATTTTAACACCTTTTTTCAAGGCTTGAAGGCACGCAAAGTCACAGTTTTCTATGGCCCGCGTGCAAACACAACACGTAAACCTGGGCTCTTCACACTCAATTTGCCAGCAAATTTATTAAAACTTTTGCAGGGCTCACATCACAAGCTACAAAACAGAGCAGAAAACTTTAAGAAAAAGGCCTCATTCTCCTTTGATTAGGAGCTGGTGCATTTTAAAACACAGAACTGTTTTTGGCTTTATCAAGCAGGTTGGCAACATCAGTCACTTGTCATTATGAGAGTCAGATAACAGACATACGGGTAAAATAAGGTATTAAAACAGAATCTTCTGTCTTAAAATATGTTTACACTTAGATATATACCCTAGTTCAAATGCAAGATTTGAGGCAAGTACATCAGAGAAATACACTTCTTCCCAGTTTAACCCCTGAGCAAAAGTAATTCCATAACGGTGAATTCATTCTGACCATCGAAGCAGAAATCAGCATTTTAATTTGCTAAATTGCATGGGAAGATTGAGTGCCCTGTCATCTGAAACATTACTGTGATAGAAAGTATAGCTTAATGTGACTGGCATTCATCAGCTGTCACCAACTCTTACGAGCTTTTCACCACTAGAGTTTCTGCTTTGTGGCCAGCGAGGTGGAACAGAAGACAAGAAAATTAGAGAATGGGTTCCCAAAGCAGAACACGTCAATATTGCTGCTCACTTCCCATCCGTTTGTGGCCAAAATCAGAAGCATGAAACCCCAAACCCGTGTTTAGTTGCTATTTGTTTTGACAGTCAACGGCTATTTGCTTCAGCAAGATAAGCATCCTGTTATTTTGTTTACTGCAGCAGTGCTGTCCGAGTTACCACTCCTCATCCTTGTTTTCTTGGATCGTGCCGGCCAAAGCACAGCACATGTGAAAAAGCTGCAGTGGAGAGTGAGGGTTCACAAAGGCCTGACTTTAAAAAAAAAAAAAAAGTTTTGGGTAATGTCAGGGAGGCTTGGAGAAATGCTGATGGTGCAGCTGGCTCTTTGTGTGTGTGTGTGTGTGTGTGTGTCTGTTGTTGTTGACTTCTTGTGCTTCAAACTAGAGCCTTGTAAAGTAATGTTTTATTCAATCCAAACCAGCTCTGCTACTTAGATGTTGCATGTACATTCTGCCTTTGAAATTGCACAGTAACCTTTATGAGATTGGCAGGATTTATTAGTTGCAAAACGGTATATTGATTATTGACAACTCTGCAGCTTTCTTTTTAAGCAGAATGTGACGCTTGCTTTCTAAAAAAACCTGGAAGCAAGGAATCCAGATAATATTTCTTCTGCATTCCTATTCATTACGAAATAGCCACCCGAGTCAGACTGGTTGATCAACTTTCACAAGAAACATTTTGTCTTTCTTTCGTCATAGTAAACAATTGTTTTATTACAATTTTGTTTCGATAAAATAATAAATGCCAATCACGCTGACTTCCTTCACATTTCATTCTGATTTCAGTCTTAGTGACTGATCTGTTCGCAGGCTTGGATTATCAGTCAGTGTTTTTCTCTGATTATTAATCATTTGTTGATAATGAAGTATTGAGATACCTGATTTCATTCAATAAAAAACTAGTTCAGTAAATTTACAAATACCTCCTTTCAGGAATCTCAAGTAAAACTCTGGCTTAAGCAGAAAGAGCATTAAGCAGATTTTCTGGGCTTCAAGCTTTTTAGGTCTTTCTCATATTAAAAATCTAATTGGCAAACTCATAACTAATACAATTAAACAAATACAAAAGAACAAATTCAGAAGCAATAAGCTCTTTAACTCTTATACAAGCTGATTTCCTCCCTGGTTTCTCTCTCTCTCTCTCTCTCGCTCTCTTTCTCATCCCCACCTCCATTAAAAAAAACTCTTGAAAATCGCTTTTCTGTTCCAACATTCTGTCCAATACAATATTTCTTCTCCCTGCTTCCGCTCCCATCTGTTGCTTCAGATTTTCCGCATGAGAACGTCTCTAGCAGGACGGATTTACGGGCAGACTGGGAGCGATGAATTCAGCAGTCTGTTCTGTTATCTGCCTCAAGCAGCCAAGCAAAGTGAAACTTGACCCAGCCATGAGAACGCTCTCTCAGAAAGCATGATTTCTCATCCTCTGGCAGGAAGATTTTTTAAACGTACATTCCTACAGGAACCAAACCTATGTGACATAACAATTTAAAGGCTTGTGGTTATTTTCATTGGTGTTAGGTTGTAATTTAGACAAAACTGACAAGGGCTTCTTAATGTTTTCAAGATTTAGTGTATTTACATTGTATTCACTCAAAGCATGCCTTTTTAAAACATAGGTTTAATGAGATATCAATATGTCATGTCTGTGACATGCTTTGGACATGGATACAGTTTAAAATCTTCTCCACCTCTATTCATAGAAGGAGCAGGTTTTAGGAAGAGGAGCGAAACACTGCTTCAACCAGTCTCCTGCAGGTTGCACCTCTTTTGAAATGAGTATTACAGCTTTTGAGGTATAGCAAATGCAACTTGCATAAAGATGGGGAGGCTGCATGATTATACTATGAGCTGAATCTCTGACGTCAGTCCTCTGCAAATCTGAGCAGCTGCTGAACACAAAGTGACAGTGTTATGTCACAGTATGTCCCATTTAAGATTATATGTACAGTATATGTTCATAACTAGAAAGTGTGAAGCATGAAGTAAGACCAGCATTAATGAAATAATGTTAAAGTTAAGCGGCATCAGTTTAGCTGACAGTTTATTTTTTTTACTTAAACTAATTCAGACAGCCAACTCATTAATGGTATTGTCTCTGATCAATATAGTGTTACTTTGTGAGGTCTCTCTGAATTATTCCTATTGATCTTTCTGCATGAATGAATCATAATGTCAATAACACTTATCCATATTAGCCATAAAGCAAACAGTGTCTACATATGTTTAAAGTTTATGGCGAATTATGAATGCAGGCACATTTAGAACAGTGGTTTTAACTAATGCAAATTATGAACTGTGACTACCTGTTAAACACACATCTGCAGACATGCTGCATGAGAAAAAGACACTTGTCCACTGAAAACATCTGCAGAGCACTCAGAGAAAGTCAGTTTGAACTGAAACCAAAGGAAAAAAAAAAGATAAATCTAATAATATCTCAGCTTTCTTAATGCACCAGTCCAAGCAAGATGGAAATGTGTTAGTATTTTTGACAGTTACGAAGAAAAACACACCTGGGTTGGAGTTAAGATCCATGAGGAGCAGACAAAGACGTGCCCCCTTCTCAGCTGAGGTTTGAGGGAGCAGAAGCGGCGCTCTCTCTGCTGACTGTCAGCCCCTAGGTACCACTTCTTCATCTGTTCTTTTTCTGTGCCACAGATACTGAAGGCTTATCTCGTCCGGTTTCTGCTAAAGCACGCTCCACAGTGCAGCGCTCTATCCCCTTCTCTCTCTCCTCCTCCTCCTCCTGCGCCTTTGCTTCTCCTCCACCTCATATAACTCTTTGCCTACAACTTCATTTTGTCAAGTCAAAGGCAGGTCACTATGACGCATCGATCAGCAGCAGCCGTGCAAGGTCAGGCAGAGGCTAGTCTGTCTGCCTCTTGGGAACCCCTTTTCAGTTTAAACTTCAGTCAAAGGAGCTAAAAGAGCAGAGGAAGCATATTTCTGAGACACGCAATAAAGAAGTGGCGGACAGTGAGCAGAGAGTGAAACGGCGAGTCAAAGGCAAGATGGTGTGTCTGCTCTTTTCTGAAGGAAGGGAGACGGGTGGGAAGGGAGGTGGGGGCATCGTAAATCAAGCAGCCCTCCCCAAAGCGGGGACCTGTAAATCTGGTGAACGAAGAGTGGGCACTCAGCCAAATAACTCATCCACAGTGCTCTATAAATACTGCAGGGGTCGGCAAGGCTGTTGCTACTGGTGGCCAAGAAGCTCAGAGACACAGGGGTTTCTCCCTTACGATGGAAGTTGTTTAATGACCTCCTTATCTATGTTCAGCCTTATACCTGAATTATACATTGAATAAATGAAAGGAAGCACTTGTTTAAACCTGGAGTCAGGAGGTGAAAAGATCAACACTACTGTATCTCAAATCTCGAGGCGGACTTCTAAATATTTATCCCCAGGAAAAACATCTGTTTACATACCTCTAGTCTGGACATTCAAATGAACTATTCCCATCAGACAAACATACTGTAAGAGTCAAGCAGGGAATCTTCACTGGAGGCACAAATGTGCCCTCAGCGGGACCTGGCCAACCTGATACATTCAGGGGCCAGGGGTCGCGTATAAGGGTCTGGGTGGGAGGCTGAGAGCGGAGAGTGGAATGCCGACATGTCAAATGCCGAGTGCCTCAATAAGGCTGTTATGAAAGCATCTAAACTTCCTGTCCTGTCCCTCTCGCGCTCTCTTTGGCTTGGCGAGTTTTCAGGCCTCTGTGCATTTCCTCCAGAGGATCCCACTGCTGCAGACTTGCACACAGGAATAATGTTGCATGGACACAAAACAGGAGGAGGAAGAAGGCCTGGAATGCTCTCACCAGAGAATAAATAAGAATGAGGGGGATTTTTCAAACATCTACTGCATAGAAATGGTATGCAGCTCATTGTTTATATTGGCTGAACTGTGCCCTGCTTTATATTTTTATTTTTTTTGGTGTGTAATGTACCTTTGTAAATAGCTTTCTCCATTTTACTGCAAACACCATTCTAGCACCTTTGTCAATTCATTATTTTCTCATTAAATGATAATTTACGTTGTGTTAACAGAGGATGCACCCTGCATGCATCACTGTGTGCAACATAAATAATATAGCAGGCAGAAAAACATGCCAGTCAGTTCATCTATATACTGTAACTGCCTTTAACCTTTTAATTGTTTCAGTCACAGTTTTGTGAAAAGGATTTTCAGCACTTTGAGGGGGTTATATGAGCTATTATGGAATTGTTTTCCTACAACTAAAATACATAAACTGTGCAGTTTAATTTTACTTAGTTGCTTCTTCCTAGGACAAGAGCCATCTTTTTTTAAAAATGCATTTATACATATCCAGTTATTTACTTTAATTATCACCAGAATTGATGAAGTACAACTTAGGGAACATTTAAATATTTTAACAAAATCTCCTTGTCATCAACTCTGCAGCAGGCTTTGTAAAATCTGTAAATCTCTTTGTGTATAAATGTCAGTCTTATAAGTTTTTTTTCTTATAATGACTCTACCAACCTAATGTAATGTGAGAACCTCAACTTTATAGCAACAGCTTAATAAATATGACTTTAAAAACAGTAATGACTGAACTATTTTTTGCTGCCACAGAGTCATAGCTGTTAGCAGTGAAATTTTTTTTCGATCATATGTAGAAACTTTTTTGATCCTACAGCTAGGCAAACTCACTGCTGGCTATATATTTACCAGACAAAGATCAGAGTCGTAGCACAGCTTTCACCAATCTTTCTCAGAGTTAATGTATCAAGAGGCTGAATTTTCCAAAATGTTCGCCTTTAAATATGTTAATTAATAACACAGGAGAGGTTAGTCTCAAGTTTGAAGGGGAGCAAAATGCCACGGCCACCCCACCACTGCATGCTCATCTGATAACAGGAAAAAGTCAATAAATTACACAAACTGCAGATTGTACGACAATGTCCTCGAATGAAACACTGTCCAGACATCTGTGAAAATCCCACACTTCACATGAAGAAACTTCCTTATCGGGGCGAGTAAAGCTCCCTTTAATCAATCAGATCATTATAAGCATGTGAGCAATTTTCTCAGTCTATGATAACTAACAGTTTCCAGCTGCAGCGCTGACAGCTCAAACACCTCCTGTGAGGTACTTTGGGAAACTTGATCAGTAAAATTTTCCTACAAGTGAGGATTAACAAGTTCATACTCTTTTAGCTAAGCTTTCATACCCTCCTGATTGAAAAAAAAAATGCTCCTGCTGTAGAGGCCATCCAGAAGTATTACTTTTAATTTCATGCAATCAGACTCACTTTCTTTTCCAGTATTTTGTCAAACAATTTCATGGGCTGCAGGCTGAGTAATGGGTGGTCCAAGCAGAGCTCTGCTGGTCTTTGTTTCAGCTCTGGCAGCTTTTGTTTTGGATACTGTGTCGGAAGTGACAACTGAAATAAGGATGTTTGGAAGATTTGATAAGAATGAAAGCAAAGTAATATCAGTTACCATCACAGGTCAGTGTAAGCTAAGTCAGACAAACTAAAAGAGCTAACTGTGATTGAAATAAGATGGACAGGTTTTATCCAGTTTTCCAGGAATATTTGTTCTGCTGTTTTGTAACACCACGCCATGCAGAACCAGGAAAAAGAGGCCTCCAAAGGACTCTTTAGAAAACCTATGAGTGACATCACAGGTGATTTGTCCAGTTCTTATACAGTCAATGAACCAAAGTAATAGTCTGAAAAACTAGGACCTGATGGACAAATGTAAAATGACTTAAAGGAAAAAGTATTTCTGTTTCAACATATTGTTGTAGGTGTAATCTGATTTTTTTGATATGTCAACCAACGCTTTGTTCCAGGTTTTGAAGCTGCTATTTTCTGAGTCAGCGTTGTACCCTGCACTGCAAAGACAGTATGTTTTGCCTTTCCAAGAGACTTCATTGTTTTCCTGGATTCACTGAAGAAAAACTCCTCCCATATGTTCTTTAAACCCAAGCTTCTGCCCTGGCAACTAGTTTGAAACAGCACCGCTAGCCTGCAAATAACTCTTATGGTAAGGATCCAGAGGCTCCTATTTTAAACCGACAGCACTATTCTTCACTGGTAGAAGAGTTTGAGCTACAAACACCAACTAACTCCAATTATTCACTTTCCTCAAAGTGTGTTTGAGCATGAAAGATGTTGGTAGAGTTTGGTTCAGTTCCAGCTCTGGTTCTTCAGACTTCAGGTGCAGTAAGTAAGCTGGATTATTCATTAAAAAATTCACATGATATTTTGTGCAATTGTGTGTTTCAAGAGTCACCAACATGTAATATCTAACGTGCCGAAGTGGCTCTGCTCCAGCCATAGTAACAGTATGTACTTAGGATAAAGATATTTGGTCTATTTTTGCTGAGTTCATTACTGTGAATATTGTTTTAGTACAAAAGCCACAAGCTGCACCCGTTCAGGATTTAAACAGTTTTGCTGAACTTACAGAGATAGTTTTTGTGTCTGGATGTTTTCTGTGCAGGTGCAATGGTTGGAGTTCAGTGTTAGATCTACTGAAGACGATTTGGTCAACGAAGCATCAATACTTCCACGAAATGTGGTGAAAAAACACAAGAATAAATGAAAAACAAATACATTGTAGACTGGTTTAGGACTTGAGATTACTTGTTTTTAAACAAAGCACTGGATGAGCCAGGTACAGACCTTCCATGGGATCACTGGAGGAGAAGAGGTGCAGAAGGGATGTGACAGTGCAGTAGCAATGAGAAACTATTTCAAATAGTTCTGGAAAAGATGGCTGCTGAAGCGCAAGTACACTTCATAAAAATTGAATATCCCAAAAAACTAAAGTGGTGTAAACATAAAAAAATAGATGTGGATTGATTTGATGGATTCTTTGGCTGCAGACTGGCATGTGTAGGAAGAGAAGGTGGGTGTGTTTTTGTTGATAAAGTGTTGGTGATCCAGCTTAACTAATTGCTTGTGGAGTTGTTCCAGATGACAGGAGACGCTGTGTTGTGTGGGTTCGAGCTCAGTCTGCTACTGGTAAGCTTGCCATTCCCAAACACACAAAATTGGACTAAACTGAGGAGTACTGCTCAGTAGAAATGTAGCTAAAGCCTTCTGGAGCAACAAAGGTGACCATAGGTGGAGCTGATTTTATAAAGGGGGACACTGGAAGTAGAAATGTGATGGAAGTAGAAGCAAGAATGGTGAGAGATTGACAGCAATGACAGTTTGAACAGTCTGGTTGCTTCTTCTTTGTCTCCATCTGAATCAGGCTATCAGCATGCTGGTGCACGACATTTCATTTATTTATTCTTTAAAAGTTTAATTACTGTTTTTTTTTTTTTAAATACTCATTTAATCTAGTTCAGTTCATTTCAATTCAAGCTGCATTTTGCTTTTGGATCATATTTATTTCTAGGCTCATGTTGCGTTTGTATGAAAATGGGAAGGGATGTTTCGCGATGAGCACTGAGGATCAGAAAATGGAGATATCAAAAGAACAGCCACAAGAGATGCGATGCTCACAAACCCCACATGAGAAATGTCAAAAGCAGCAGACTGATAGTGCAAATCTCTCCAGGAGGCCGCATACTGCTGCGCCACACACAGCAGGTTACTGACTTCATATAAAGTAAACACCGGAAAACACAGCCGTGCATAAATGTCACATTCAAACAAGCTCCCACTCATTTGTAAACATATACGGGAGGATGGTTAAGAAGGAGTTCAGGCTTTGAGCTTTTTGAATATGTCATATCAAAAAGGAAATTCTTGAGTGAAAAAAACATCTCAAAGGCTGCGAGGACACAGGCAACCAGGAGATGTGCAAATAAACATACTTTAGTCAACACACGTAAAACAAATCTTTCTTAACCAAGTTATTATTTCACCATGATAGTATCCTTCAAATCAAGCTGGTTTTCCTCTTATTGCAAACCTTGATGCTTTTGTTTAGATTCCTGCAGGATTTATGATGCATTAGAAGCTGTGAGCACTTTATACAAACCGATCGTTAAGTCGGTACATCAATGAAACACGGGGATGTTTATTACCTGTGTGTCAGATTCATTTGCTAGAACTCCTGTGGATGAACATAGTGTGGCTTTTGTTTGGAGAGATAATTTTAGAAGTTATATCCTTATATCCTTTCGGTTAAGTTCTTCATTTTTCAGTTAACTTTTATATATATTATAAATAAATATACATTATTTCCCTTCAGTTATATTGCTTCACCCAAAAATCAAACAAAATCTAATTCTATTAAAGCTGGATTCATACAGTCTACATAGAAAAAAGAGTTAATTTTGGCACTAAAATATATTTTTTAATATGTGTAAAAGCCAATGTGTTAGAAAAAGTAAAATTGAATCATCTTTATAGAAAACAGGAAACTACAAATAAGTGTATATAATTTTGAATAAATAATTTGCGAGGTAAAAAATGTTCCTGTATTTCAGTTGTTCAATTTTTTTAAAATTTGAATTATATTTTTATAAAGTGGAATAGGATAAACACCAAACTGTGCACCTTATTGTAAACAATATTTCATATATTCTCATAAATGAATCTTAAAATTGATCAATAATAATAATAATAATAATAATAATAATAATAATAATAATGTGCTTTCCATTGTGAAAAAAGTGAATATACAAAAAGCATGAGATCAAAAATGAGAAAACCCATTTCTTCCCCTCAGCTGCTGTCTTTCGATCACATCTTGAATTAGACCTGGAGAGATCTGCCGTGAGCATATTATTGGATTGAAATAGCACAATGTATTTTAGACTCCCCATAAACACCATTATATTATGTGCTTAGGCCATGGTAGAGCTGAGGAGGAATTTAAAGGCAGGAAGTGACTGAAAAAAAGAAAATAAAAGAATTCTGATTGCCCTCTGATGGAGGAAAAACAAGTTCATTGTGTGAACATAGCAAAAGCTTTATGAGTCTGTTTGCAACAAGTTCATGTCATGAGCCACACATGTGTACATACGTACAGTAAGTGCCAGCAGAAAAACTCATCCATGACTAAAGTTACAAGGGGGCCTATTTGAAGGCCGCCTCAATATATCCCGACAGTAAAATGCAAGCTTGAAGGATTAATATGTTTTCTCTATTACCTTATTAGGGCTTCCTTAACATAAAATACATTTGCCAGCAGGGTAATATACTCAGCTTCTCTTACGGTGGACAACATGAATCATTGTTTGGGTAGTTAAAGAGTGCTGGTTTATTCAATTTAAATTATTCTTTCCATCATTCAATCATCAAATTTAGTTGCTTGGAGCCTACATGGCAGCTTCGCCTGCCTGATAATGACTTTCCTCATGGTGAACAGTAGCTTCATCTGTGGCAACAAAACTGCTTGTCTGTCTTCAGCCTCCAATAATAATCTGTTGCATTAGCCTGTCATTACTATTTAATGATCTTTAATAAGACGATGGCTTTTGACAGAGCACATTCCAGACTGACAGGGAGTTTGTATTTAATTCTGCCATTAAAGTCATTCTCTGCAGCAATATGACTTCTGGCCACATGGGGGAGCATACTCTAAGAAAGTCAAATACCAACCATCTCACTTCAGCATTGAGGCTCATGCAAACGTAAGTTTCATTGTAGCTCCTCGACTGACGACTAGAGCCTGGATGTGTTTCCATTGGCTTCCTAGGAAACATGGCTGCACCTCCCAAGAAGTAAAACTGACTTCAAAACCGCTCTTCAGAAACCAGTGGGTTACGTGACTAAATGCTTTTTCTGTTGTTTTATGCAGTCTATGGAGAAAGCTCATGTGACTGTCCTGCAGGGCTGCGTCATCCTTGCTAATCTGATGCCAACCAAGAAGAGAGTCTAATTGCAGGTCCGCCACTAGAGGTTTGCCCCCCCCCC
>JAOWBL010000004.1:5900981-5923155 GCA_028564865.1 Zenarchopterus dispar | reverse complement strand
GTATAGTATAGTATAGTATAGTATAGTATAGTATAGTATAGTATAGTATAGTATAGTACAGTACAGTATAGTATAGTCAATCACAACATGCATCAAAAATAAATATTAATTAAGAATGAAATTTCAGTGCATTTGCAAAACATTGGATTTGGCATAAAATTTAAATTAAGAAATAACTAAATATAAACTATAAACTAAAATATAAACTAAAATTAAGAGAGTAACTGAAAATATGCAGACACAACTAATATGAAATATGTTTACAATATAAATGTGTAGTGTAAAGACTGTGTTAACCTCCCATTATATAATAAAATAACAGTTGTAAGTTGAGGTTTTGGCTTTATTTTGATTTTGCATGTGTCTATTTTTCAGTCCATCCATCCATCCATCCATCCATCCATCCATCCATCCATCCATCCATCCATCCATCCATCCATCCATCCATCCATCTCTACTCATTTCCCATCAGGGTCATGTGCAGAGGCAGCAGCTCAGCCCCACGCCCATAATTAAACCTCCACCATGTGTTATTTTAGGTTAAGTGTTATTTTTCTTTTCAAACAAGAATTACAAAAAGCACTCTGCTCATATCAAAAGGTCAGTATCTTATCTACCAAATGCCTTTTTCTTTTTTTTTAACCTCTCTTTCAGCTGTTGCTCTTCCTTGGCCCTAAAGGCTCAGTGAGTAGGACATGCTTTGTCCTCCAGGTTAGTGTGAATCTCTTTAGCATATTCAGATGTAAGGAATCCTTAAAAGAAATCCATGGCCAACCTTATACTTTTTATTACAGCATTAAAAATAACTTCTTATATCCATCCAGCAGATTTTCTGTACAGAAAATTAAGGGGTGTTCATAGATCTGATTAAAACAGCATATTATTACCCCTGTGGGCCAGATACAGAACTTTAATACACTTTTAATGTTTTCCTGGCACGCGACAGCCATTCTCTGAGCCTGAAAATTGTGCTAATTACTTACAAGGGAGGAAATTCCAAAATGTGTAGGAGGTGGCTGGTGTGTCTGCAGTAATTACTTCCTCAAAATCAAATCATTGGGACAAAAAGTTCTGTATTTGCAAAGTCCCATGTGTGATGTGGCAACTGGTGAAGGATACAGTACGCTGTGGCAGAAGTTCCAC
Source organism: Zenarchopterus dispar (assembly GCA_028564865.1). Lineage (NCBI taxonomy): Eukaryota > Metazoa > Chordata > Actinopteri > Beloniformes > Zenarchopteridae > Zenarchopterus > Zenarchopterus dispar. Next base: position 5,922,012 of record JAOWBL010000004.1, on the reverse strand, counting down.
GGGTGCACTATTTATTGTGAAGAAGGTGATGCCAATAAACGGGGTCCTGGCTTGGTCATTGGGGTGTTAGAAGATCAAGCAAAGCGTCATACAGAACATAATATCCATCATTCTGATGTTCAGGCAGACTAAGCTGAAGGGATGACTCAGAAGCCTTTTCAGAGTATTTGTAAAACCACATAGGTTAAATACTTTAGTATTTAGAAAACTTGACTGCTCAGCCTACCAGAGACTTCTTATGAGCCCAAATGCAGTACTTATGGAACTCTCTATAGAGTCTATGGGCTATATTGAACCTCAGGATTAGCTGGGTGCACCTGATAAATTTGTCAAGAATAGGTTCCTGTTAATACCATGTTAATACCATGACAGAAAACCTTTTCATAGAAATGTCAGTATCTTAGATGGCTAATGGCCCCTAAATTTAGGATATCCAATCACATTAGGTTGCCCTTATTGGTCGCCTACATGTTGTATTTTGAAAACGCAGGTCTGGTTGCTGAGAACTTTCACAACTGTCCCATTTTTTTTAATCAAACAAGCAGTGACTAATATTGGCCACTAGAGGACAGTAAAAGCAAATTTCAAACATTTTGGTACCGAGTTTAAATCAAAAGTTCAAAATTATCTGCACATCAAGCTATGTCTTTGATTGTCATTTTTATATGGTAAGGGAAAATTTTTTTACATATAATAGTTACATGAAAAAGAAAAAGAGAATTTTACAAATTTAGGCAGCAATACCCAAGGCTGAATATATGAATATATTAAGTAGTCAAATGTCACCCAAGTCCACCAGGAAAAACGTCATGGCTGCGTGGGCCTCCTAAGATTTTCATGATATTTCCAGAAGTCACCAACAGCGTAAGGCCATGAGAACGGCAGACCTCAGCGAGAAAAATGTCCATCCCGAAGGCCTCCTCTATGAAGAGTCACCCACTCTAATCTCATTAGCTGTTTATCAGATCAGCTCCTCCACAGTCTCCAGGGAGGAGATGCAGCTCTAGTTTGTTTGCAGATGGCCACTTCTTACGTCACAAGGTCACAGTGTTCAGCATTCCTCATTCAGCAAATATAATAAAAACATGGTGAAGGATGGCTGTGGACAGATGGCTCAGAGCCAACTGTTGTTTGTTCTCAACATTTAATTTGTCTTAAATCCAGTCAGGCTAATCATAACTACCAGCAAACCCACCCTCAGTGGAATGATTATAATGTCTTGGAAGAAATTAAATCTGTTATATTGCTACTGATGACTTATGGATATAAATATTGTTACACAACTGCAAAAAAATAATAACGATAAATTTAAAAAATAATGAACTTAAGTCATCGCTTTTGAACTGTGGTTCAACAGGATCATTCTAAAAAACAAACTAATGAAACAGGGCTTGATAAAAGAACTAATAATGAAATTAATATTTTGACTCAACCTACTGTCAAGTGATTTCTGTAACTGTCAATGAGACGTCTGCACTTGTATAAAGGTATTTTGGTTCACCGCTTATGGGCAAACTGCTCCAGCTGTTTTAGTTTTGAAGGGTTTCTTCTCCAGGCTGCATGTGCCAACTCTTTCCACAGATATTTAATAGGATTTAATTCAATAGTTCATTGAAAGGCCCTTCAGAGTAGACTAATATTTTGTTCTTAGCCATTCCTTGGTGTATTTGGGGTCAATATCCTGTTGGAGGACCCATGACCTGCAACTGAGTCCAAATGTTGCGACACTGCAGCCCATTTCACTCCAGAATCCCTTGATAGTCTTGAGATTTCATTTTACCTGTACAGACTCAAGACACCATACAGCAGACACAGCAAAGCCACTCCAGAAAATAACTGAGCCTCCTCCACGTTTCACAGTTGCCGCAGTCTTCTTTTCTTTGACAAAAGAAGACTTTTGTTAGACTGTAGCCAAAAAAGCTCCAGTCTTGTCTTATCTGTCCAAAGGGACATTCTCTCAGAGGCTTTGTGGTTTGTCAGAATGTATTTTGACAAATTCCAGTCTGGCTTTTGTTATGGTTCGCTTTTAACAGTGGCATCATCCTCAGTGACAGATGGTGGGATCTGACACAATGTACTTTGACCTTAGAGTTCACCTTCAGTCTCTTTGGAAGTTCATCGGGACTCTTTGTTTATCATTCCTTCAAAATATCATCAGTTTTCCTCTTGTGGCCACTTCTATTCAGGTTGCCTACTGTCTCATGGACCCTAAACTTCTGAATGTAATATCCAACTGTAGTCATAGGAACATCAAGCTGCTTGGAGGTGGTCTTGTAGCCTTTATCTTTAACATACTTATGTATGACTTTGTTTCTGACCTCCTCAGACAACTCGCTCCTTTGTTCTCTCTGGTCCATCTTCAGTTTGGTGAACACCATGATACCAAACACCATAGTTACAACCTTTCACCCTTTAAAATTTTCAGAGTGACTGACTGCAAGATTTAGAGACATTCGAGTGCTCTGTGGTCCTGCTGCCTGCTGGCTCAAATCATTAAAGCAAAAGGCTTCCTCACCAAAGGTTTCAGTACCGTCTTTTGGAACAACTCCAACATTCATGCCCGAGGATCTGTGAGGTCATGCTGGTTCATGCGCTTTAATCATGCGAGAAAAGTATGCTGGCCAGAAATACACTTGCCTCTCTAAGAAAAGATCAAATATTTGCTTAGCCTAAAGAACAAGCCTTCTGGGGGGATACTTTTACATCTATCTGCATTAAACTTTGGAATCAATTGACTTTGATTACCACAATCACAAAGTCTATACGAGCCAGTATTATGTTAAATTATTTATCTATAAGTTGCTATATATGGATGGTATATAGAGGTCCATTATCCTTCTAGTGTCAGCAGTGTAAGGTGTCTTCGTCTGCAAAAATCCTGTAGGATCATCTTTGTGATGCAGTAGCGCCCCCTGCTGGTAATCTTTAAAAGCGTTAAACCATTATCTTCATCAAGTATGCTTGTTTTAGTATTTTTCTTTAACCTGAACATACACGTTAATATTACGTAAGATGTTTACTTATTAGAGCAACAAACTGCTTAATACTTCGGGCATTTATGTCAGACTTCTACATCAGAAACATGAATATCAAAGTAATATCATATAATGTCATCAAAAAGCCATTACAAGGCAAAAAAAAAGATAATTGACAAAATAGATTTAAGAAACCTACAAATTTTATTTACACTCAATCAATATGAAAAATAAATAAAAATTTTAAAAAAGGAATTCAGTTGATTTTACAGTTGGTTCTACTTCACTGAGGGCTCTTGGAGTGAAGTGGTGAATATTTATTGCTACCACTAAGTTTACTCGTATTATCTGACATATATTCCTGTATTCAATACAAGTGTTGTTTTCAGAAATGTTAAAAAGTTTTCTGAATTACAATCATAATTTAAATCAGGAACTGGTTGAATCTTTTTTTTAACAGGGACACACATATGTAATGATCTAAATGTCTTTACTGACCAATTGAACTGTATTTGTAAAATTTGAAAAAGAAGAACCAAAAACTATTATTTTATGCCAGAAACACACACACACACAAAGTGCTGTATCACTACCTCAAGAAAATTATAATATTTTAGGAACTCAGGATACTAAATGTTGCAGTTTACATTGGGAATTTGTCTCCACTCTTGCTGGAGATTAAATTTCTGCTTCCCAACAGTCTGATTTTCCTCTTTATGTTCTTTCAGACATTTTAAATAGGACACAAATCTGGACTGCAGGAAATTGTGTTTATGAGCCAATGTCATTGTAACTCTCTCAGAATGAGGCTGTCCTGGTGAAATAACTTCACGGTGGCATATATTTCTCCAGAATTTAATTCATACCCCACAGTCTCAATAGTACCTTCATACATATGCAAGTCGCCCTGGCCTTGGGGCAGTGGTGCAGCCCCAAATAACACAGATGCTGTCATACCGGACACTTGTATTTTCCAAAACACAAGCTGAATTATGACTCATATAATGAAGCAACTTCTCTGTCCATCTAAGATGAACTTGTGCCCACAGACCTACACTGTTGGTGGAGTTATGTCTTCCTCCTTCCTCCCTAATGCCTCTTTTCCATTTGCTTCTGTGCACTCACACGATACATCCGGAAGTCCATTTATTCATCTGTGATTTCTGATGTAGATGTGAAACTTCTTCTTCAGGTACTTTTCTGTGGGATATTTGCCTCATGTATGTTGAAAATTTGAACTATGTAAAATTTCAGAGAGAAAATTTGTGCTGTGGTGGCTAGTATTGAAAAGCCAAGGAGCTGGAAAGCTTTTTTCTTTTTCAAAAATGAATTTTTAGCCAACACATTGAAATGTTAGTCTACAAGTGTAGATCCATATTTATGTTTTCCCTCTTGATCAACAAGTTTTTTGTTTTTTTTTGTTTTTTCCTTTTACTTAGACATGTCAAATGCCAACAAGAAAGCGTCAAAAAAAAAATCTTAGATAACTTCTGGCATATACAGTATATGACTTTTTCTGAAAGACTTCTATTCAAAGATGTTAAGTTAGGGAAAATAATTCTATTATGCAGTGAAAACTGTGATATTGAGTAAAATCATACCATTGTACCATTAAACTGTCTGTTCATACAATAGGTGCCATGCAACGGTAGAATCCAGTTAAATTAAATGGATTTGTGTGAAATGCTCCTTTATTTATTGTGTATAATCAAACATGATTTAGATCAATGGTTCTTACCTGATGTGGCTTTGGGACCCACCATCACCCCTTTCATAGCAAGCTGTGACTCAACCTCAACTCAAACCTTTTTATCAAAAAGATGGTGTGGTTTAAACCTCAGATTGCATAGAATTAACAGTATTTTCATGCACAAACATTAAATAAAAAAGTGCTGCAACTGAGTAGTCGATGTATGGTTTTACCTGAATACCAGCTCACTGAATACATAACAATCACTCATAGAAAAATGATTCAGTCACTCAGTCAAACTTTAAACATGAATCTGAAAATACAATCAAAAAATTTCAGGAACAGCCTTCTTTAGCAGACTCTTTAGGTGTTTTTCTGCACAAAATAAAAAAGTGCAACAACTGAGAAGTAATTCTAAAATGATTAGACGATATGTGCTTTTATCTGAGGCAAAGGCCTGTGACCCAGAGAAAACGGGTCTGTGACGCACTTTTAGGTCCCAACTAACCAGTTGAGAGTCACTTATTTAGATCATCTCTCATTATAGTTAAACTGACTGTTATGAAATTCAGTCACATACAAAATTCTACAATGATTCTTGGAAATTTACACATTTTTAAAAATTGCATTTTTCTTCACCATGCATGTTCTCAGAAGTGCGGTGAGGTTTTCAAATATGTTAAAATCCATTGGAAATGTGTCTTTGCAAAAGCAAAGGGACTTTCTTGAAAGAGCTCTTGTAAAAATGTTGCCTTTGCTTGGTTACTAAACCTAACTCTTCACATTTCTGATGTGCGACAGTCAAGCTGCTGTGGGATGTTCTTCCAAACCTCAAAAGGCGACCCTCCAGGGTCAGAAATCTGCCGGGTCACCAAGGTCAAGGCTCCACTATCTTGTTTTGCTTCTGCCAGTTTACTGCATTGGTGAGAACCTGAAATGACGGAAAGGAAGCCGAGGAATTTATACATCTATCTCAATTCCCATCATTTGAATCAATGACATGAGGTGACGCACTTCTTGTTACTTCTCATGAGCCTTAGTTTTGATATTTGCAATCAATGTAATCAATCACATCCCTTAATTTCCTTTGTGTTAGATTTGATGTGTAGTCTCCAATTAGCTTTGTCTTCTGCAGCTACAGTAAACAACCTGTTGAGGCAGGGCCAGACTGTAAATACCAGAACATCTATTTGCAGTAAATCAGTGTTATTTACTACTCCATTCACGCACCTTTGTTTCTGCAGAGGCGGCAGTGACGCGTTCAGGGAGTCAGATAAAGGGTTTTTCTCACCAACGCTTTCCTGTTATTTTCCAGGGTCCTTTGTTTGGTTGCGGGACTTCAGCCTGTCAGTTCTCAGGGGAATAAGAGGAACATTTGAGCCTAAGCACTTCAGAACGCTTCGGTCCTCATATACAGAAGGCTCCCATACCTGCCTGTATCTCTGAGTGCGTGCATGTCTACGTGAGCGTGTCACCTTGACCCTAGAGTGAAGAGCTGTACCCTTGACATATATTTAATTTTTTGAAAGAGATTAGATACTGAAGAAACAATTAATAAAATCAAGGTTTATTGGCATACTTTTGTGAAGATATTCATCTTTTAATTTCAAGTCGAGCTAAATGTGAACCAAACTCATTTAAATTTCAACTCAATTATTTTGTAACATGATTTAAATCTGTCTCATTTTGTCTTTATGCAAAGTTTTTTTTTTCATTTATGGTAAATGCATTCCATCCAAGTCCTTTACATCAAATTTTATTCACTGGTTAATTTGACACAAATAAAGTTGAGGTTTGTATAAACCTCTGATATATTGGTTTAAACCATTCTAACACAGTTTAATTCCATCTTATTTTGTCTACAAAAGCTTTTCAAGACTGAAAAGGCTGAAATCCAGCATAGCTTGGTTCAAAAAACATTTATCTTGACTAAACCCTATTTCTCTAAAGAGGAGATAAAAATATGTTCTTTTAAATTTCACTGTTGCCTGGACATAGTTTCTATTATCCCACTAACTACAATCCAATAAATTGACACATGTTTAGAAAAAAATGTCCGACTACATAATGAGTGATTTTACTTGTACTGATTTTTGTGTTGAAGCTCATACTCTTATAGTTTCACTTGATTAAAATCTTTTATTCAAGACCTTAACTTATAATAGTATCTGTATATTCTTGATTATTAAGGATCCATCCATCTGTTAATTATACCCACTTCAGCTTCTTCTTATTCAGGGTCAAAGGTTCTGTTGGAGCCTATCCCAGCTGTTATTGGGTTAAAGGTGAAGGTGGGGTACACTTTTCACAGGTCACCAGTCCATCACTTGGCCACCCTTACATATAAGGGCTGTATATTTACTTAAAAGCAAGAGCACTTATTTTACCTCCCTTGCTATATGTGTCTTTTTTTTTAGAGATGTTGCTTCTCTGTGCTCCTATGATCCATTTAAATAAAATATGAATTGTTGTTAGATCTGTTTCTTAGTCATTTACTAAACACTGATTGAAATAGTCATAAAATGATTCTAATAATTTCATTGTAAAATCAGAAGAAATGCAACAGATCCTGAGATTACACACTATGTTGATGAAAATATACCCTGGACGTACTGTTTATATTTATTTTGAGCTATAGTAGAATAAGTCAACAAATCTATTGTTGTCAAGGTGCCCTAAAATTGAGATCATGTCAAAGATCTCTCTCAGGACCAACTTGTTTACATGTCAAACTTTTACATTGCTTATTTTCCTCTAACTCTCAGAGAGACGGCAGAGTCTTGGCAGTCCTGTGTCACTTATAAATCCCCTGCTTTTGGAGTGTCACTTGAAAGAAGAAAAAAAAAGTGCTTTTAAATTCCTGCCCTGGATAGACACAACAACAACAGGAAGAAGGGCCATTTTCACAGGTGTCAGGAAGCACAGGAAATAAACAGGCTGAATACTGGAAAACATTTTTGTACCAGAAAGAGTCAGAGGTGAGGCTAATAGCTGATATTTATAGCTGGAGAAGAATTATGTTAGATTTCTTGTTGGAGGCATATGATATAATTTTAATCTCTAGTTGTTATTTCAAAGTGCCTGTTGATGAGAAAAAGAGAGAGAAAAAAGTCCCCAAATGCAACGATGGACCAAAGTTCATGTTTTGTCATACATACAGATTCATTCTGGCTTTACACAGGATACAAAATTATTTATTAAATACTTTTTTTTTTAATAGTTGCTGAATCAAAGATTAAGAAATATGTCAGTACTTCCAATTTATCAGATAGACATTTATGGTATATGTAAATCTAAAAGAGTAATGTAATTTTCTTTGAGAGTATTGGATAGCAACCAACTGCTTCACATTTATACTTTGATTATAGTTTTCAGAAAAACTACTGATTTAATTTGTATTCTATAAAAAAAAAACAAAAATATGTGCAGTTCCCACAAAACCAGCATTAACTCAAACTTTCAATAATCATATGACTTTTTCCTTCATCTTAACTAATTTAGGCATTGTCTGTATTTTATTACAGCTTTCTCAAAGAAGTTGAGCTTCCCTGGAAGATGAAGAGATAGAATGTATTCTATCTTCTTTCACTGTGATTTTTTTCTCTGCTCTTCAGTTCTTCTAAAGTATTTTTCTGTCTCTGAGTTTTATGTATGGAAACAAAGTATATTTTGCTATTTGTGGGTGCTAAGAAAGTAGGGCGCTTCATATTTTATTAGAAACGACACTCTGGCAAAATCTCTTCTCCGGCTTGGATGTATCATTTCAAATCACCATGGGAATGAAGACAGGGTAAAAAGAACTCAACTGAAAAGACATTCTTGTCCCCAGACTTCCTGACGTTTTGCAACTGCTCAAAAAAGAAGAAAAAAAGTCACCTTCTTATAAATATAAATAGAGAATTCGTGCCGAACAGAAATTTAAAATTTATATGCAGATAAAGGGCTTTTCCAGTGCATTTATGTAGCTATGAGTCCAGGAGGACGAGCTGTCACAGAAAAAGACTAAAAATTCTCACAAAAAGAGGTAAAATTTTCTTTTGGTGTGAAAAATGGTGTTCAAAAGAATATGGAAAAAGTGTGTAAAGTAAGTGAGGACAGTCTCAAAATGATCTCTGATTTCTCTATAACTTTGCAATAAAATGCCTAATATCACAGCCTCAGTAACTTTATATTGTTTATGGTCAGAGTCTGCTACATATTACATTTAGTTGCAATTATCTTAAATATCTTGTAATAGTAATGATGACATAGTACTACTTAAGAAACAGAGCTTGGTGCTTCATTTTATCAGTCATTTAGTATAACTTAATTACTTTACTCACTAAGATCTTTCAATAAGTTGATGTTAATGGAATGATAAGAGTCAGTGATAACTTTGGTTTTATTGCGAGAGCATTCTTTACAAGGGCTGGTGTGCTGTACATGTCACAGTCTCCACTGACCATGCCAGCAAACAGAACATTTTTAGGAAGTAAAGGGGTAAAAAAACAAAACAAAACAAAAACAATGACAACATCAAGAGTCTCTCTCTTACTTTCATTTCAGCAGCAATAATACATAAAATCAAGGCACAACAAAAGACATCAAAGCCTTAACTAGAAAATCTATAATAAGATAACATATTCCTTTATTGTCCCGCAATGGGGAAATTCACAATTAATGAAAATAATAATAATAATTAGAGATCATAGCATCATTTAAGCAACATATTCATATAAAAGATGGTGGTGCTAAACAATGATTAAGAAAACCAAATAAAAGTCACATATGCTGTAAGAAAAGTTTCTTTTTTCATCATTTAACATAATAAAATATCATTTTTGGTTCATTTATAAGTTAACGCTACATTTACACTGAACAGACTCAGTCTTGTGGGTTCTTGTCAGCGAGGGTTGAACTGTTTTGGAGCAGTGGATCTGTCTGTGTGCTGGTCTGTGCTCTGCGAAGAGCTGACTTCTCCTGAGCCTGGCTCACCTCCTGAGGACACAAATTAAGGACTTTATTCAGCTTTTAAATAACACACCTAAGTCAGATATAACTTTACTTAGTCATTTTGTTGGACCTTTGAGTCGTGGCAGCCCACTAAGGATCTGCTGTAGGAAGAACTTAACTTATTCACCTGCTCGTTGCTCGGTCTTGAGCTTGCTGGCAATTTTGGCAAAAAATGTGAGGGTGAGACAAGATCCTGTCTCCCTGTCACATATGCCCCCTTTGCAGTTGCATGGTTTACGACACTCCACCCCATAGGTTCCATAGGGGCAGTCTGTAAAGACAAAATTTTCTGAAGATTAGAGGAAAAATAGACTACAAATGGCTAAATTCCAAGTGTCAAAGGATAGAGAAAACAGAGAGATACTAATGAAGTCAATGCAGGATGCTTATGCTTGCTGGTGGGCCTGCTGTGTAACCTATTACAAATGCTGTTAGGATTGCCTAAGTCATAATACTGCAAATTAAAAGGTTCTAGTAGAATAAAAGAATGTTGACTTTTATGCAAGAAAGCATCACTGGGCTATTAAAAATACGGATGCAAAAAAAGGCAATATGATTAAACTATAAAATAATAATAATAATAATAAAGCTAAATAATGGGCACATACCTTTGCAAATGCCATATTCGTCGCCATAATCGTCTTCGTCCTTGTAAAACTCGCAGAATAATCCTGGTCCGCACTTCACGCCGTGCATCCCCGACACAGTGCGGTAGCAGTGCTCCCCTCTGCCGGCTGCACAGACCTGGCAACAGCCGCAGTCGTCCAGGACGGTCCGTGCGCACCGCTGCGTCCCGCCGCACCGCTCCGCGTCGCATCTGTCGGGGCAGTTCACCGCGTACTTCACACTGGCGCCCCACGCCTCAGCATCATGCACCACGAGAGAGGACAGCACCGTGAGCAGCAGAAAGGACATGGCTGGATGCAGGCGGACCGCGGAGAGCTTGTGGAAGGATGCTTCCATCGGGACGTGCCGAGACCGAGCTCCTCCGTGAGTCTTGAGCGGACTGACCTGCGGCTCATCAGGTTGTATGGTTATCAGCAATGAACAACTTTGTTTTGCACATGGTTTACAATCGTCAATTTCCTCATTCCGTTGTTGTCGTCGTCATCTTTTGTCAGTAAGTCCCCCTTTTAGAAATCCGGCTTGGAAGTGGGATTAACTCTGGACCGCCATCCAGGAACTGAAGTTCGTGTGACCTGATGTCATAAGTTATCTTTGGTTTGTTTTTGTCTGAGTGACCCCTCCCCTCCGCAAACTCCGATGGCATCAGGTTCTGACTGTGGCAGCTGTTCGGTGGTCAGTAGTCAGGATCTGCATGCTTTGAAGATTCATGTTGGGAATATACAAAAAAAAAAGAAAAAAAAAAGCAAGAATAATGGAATAGAATTAACCAGTAATGGAGAGGAATGTATTTGTTTTTAAATGTTATGAACTCTGACGGTGACAAGTGACAATTAAAAAAAAAAAGGATCTATGTGTGGTTTTACAAAGCGCTAATAGTAAGCAAAATCATAGATCAACTGAAAAAAACATGGTAAATTATTATAGAAATTGTTTTAAAAATTATGTACTGACATAAAAGAGCTTGAATCGTCTTTTTTAATAATAAAAAGGCTGATAGTAATAAGCAGATTTTTTTTTTTTTTTTTTTTTTTAGATGTTAAACATTCCTTTTAATAATATTTTGAACTAAAACATAAGAACACAATATGGAGGATTCTGATGGAGTGTCAAAATGCAAAAAATAACAAACAAACAAACAAAACATTGTTTCTGCCAAAGGCATACAACAAACGTTGTATGCCTCAACTTTAACGTTGAAGTGACCATCTTTAGCTCCAAAGTGCTAGTGCATTGTTCCTCAATATCCTGACCAGTGATCAAACAGTTTATTAAACTTAAAATATCCCATAATGTTAAGGCTCCTGTTTGATACACTTTTGAATGTAAAGCAAACATTTAAGTTGTCTTTATACAAAGTGTAGTGAAATTTGAGGTAGTAATTCTTGTTAAGAAGCGATATCCCCATTTCAAAAAATAAACAAATCCACTTGGAACTCAGACAAGAAAGTCACTTCACTGTGTATCAAACAGCTGTATGTTACATTCTTTGAATAGTGCAATGAGACAAATTTAGTTAAAATCAAACCTTGAAGTAGTCAAAAGATTTCCAAGAATTTGGTGAAGCAGCCTTCAGAGTCATTATCCAAGAAAAACTCCACTACTCACATGGCACATCAAAGGCTAAGTGAAGTTTGCTCGGAAATATCTGACATGGGAGCTCTGCACAGAGCACAAACCAACACACAGACAGATCTCCTACTCCAAAGCGGCCAAAGCGGTTTTAGAACTCTGTTTTCTGTCAGCAGGGAAGGACACACTCACACACACCAATGCAAAACAAAACAAAACAAACAAACACACACAAAAAAACATCCGTTGCTAGATCAAAATGCATATATATGTGACTTTAAGGTTTTGCCAAATTTGGAAGTAACCATTAATAAATATGCAGACAGCTACTAGAAAAAAAAGAAAGAAATCTGTCCTCTTGTCTGATTATCTGATGGTACCAGGAGTAATTTGGTTCAGGAAAGAAAGGGAGAAGCCTCACAAGCAACCTTGATCTGATGCATGTGATCGTGAAAAAGAGAATTAAGTTGATACTGTGAGGCATAATGTCAACATATATGCAGTTTGTCTAACTTTAGATTGCTGCTGGGCCTTCCAACATGACAATAACCCAAAACATGTGTCTAAATTTGTCCAAAACATTTTGAAAGACAAAAGTGGCTGTCTCAGAGCCCAGATGTCAGCCGTATTGAGACTGTGTAGAGGGAACTCAAGGTTGATGTCATGTTTGTTTTACAATTAAACAAATCCTTAAAATATATTACATTGCTGATTGGAGAATTGAACATTCAAACAAATCTTATTATACATCCATGATACAGATTTTTGCTGATGTGATGATTTATTTTTAAAGCTCAAATTGTCTGACTCTGATTAAGTTTCATGCCACATAATAGAAGCTGCAGCTCACATATATTGTACTTTAATGTCAAAGTCTTATTACTAAAATAGATGACTCAACCCTACATTTTATATAAAGCAACATTAATCTTACTTTCTCAGACTCAACAAAACTCCTTCCAGAGTCATTTTATCCATCTGTTGTTTGTTGCAGAAAGTGCTCTCCTTAGGTAGAGAGTATGACATTTCCTTTTTTATATGAGGGGGTAAGATCTGTAATTTTTTTCTCACAATAATAGACATAGAGATGTTTAGGTATTGGTTTGGCTTGTCGAAAGTCTGGATCTAGTAGTCTACCCTTAGATTGTAGATCTAGAAAGCAAAAGAAAAGCCTGCTGAAAGGAGAGGAAAATATTTAGAACCGCTTTTCTTATCATGTTTTTAACTCATTAGGTGGAATTAATTTAAGCTGAAATGTGATTGCAAAATTGATAAATTACCTAAAAAAAATACAAATATTCATAAACAAGCCCTGCTGAGATTTTTTTTTTCTTTTTTTGCCAAGTGGTTTGAGAATGGTATTGTTTTTGTTCAAAATGGCTTAATAGAACTAGGGATATTTTAACATATAATCAATTCTCTGTAAATTTAAAATACCAATTTTATTTAAGAGAATATTCAGTAGTTTTAGATGATATGTAAAATTGTTTCTTACACCCTATCCAGAGAACAATAACTATGACTCCAATGGTAGACCATTAAAAAAAATCTTTTACAGTGGTTTGCTCTTGGTATTAACCAGTCTTGTACCTGTTATGAAGCAGAGGAAGAAATTATCTCTCGTTTGTTTGTAATGTGCATATATGCCATATTGTTTCAGGAACTGAACCAATATGGCACAACGATAAAGAACATTAAGAACAAAACAGTTAAAACAAACTCGGTGTGAATTTGTTTTCAAGAAGTTCATTTTATATTTACTGATAAACATGTAAAATACTGAAAAGGTTCTTATGAGCATTTAGATATTGAATATTGTTGAATAAAGACAAATGAGTTAAATAAAACTAAAAGATGGATTAAAAATGTATTGAAAATGCTGTTGAGAATCACTGTGTGGCGCTAAAGTAAATGTCCAACGGCTGCTACCATCAGTGGTCATAACACCGTCGAAGAAGAAGAGGACCGAGGAGACGGCTGAGTTAATCGCGTCCGAGGGAGACCTCACCGGGACGGAGCAGGTAACGCAAAACAAATAACGGCGGAGGTTTACTGTCAAGGTAACTTATACGCGTCTGCCGCGCCTTCAGTTTTATAACGGCGTAGTAAAAATGTAACTCCCACATTAATGGCCCGCGGGGGTTGTTTTGGCTGAGAGCTGTCAGAAAGCAGGCGGAGGGGGCTTGGTCGGCTCTGACAGCCGCGGAGCAGACTAGCAACTGCAGTGCACCCTGCGTTAGCTCAGCTGTCAGCTCAGATGCACAATCATTTTTGCCGGTGTTTGTCAACGACGTGCTTAAAATTCACATTTTACACCCGCCAGGGCTGTGTAGATGTCAGGAAATTAGTCAAAAAACAGATGTCAACTGCAAAACGTTAGCTACAAATATACTGTCAAACGGTGCAATTTTTTTAAAAGCCAGATATAGTAGCCAGACTAGATAATACCGTTACGCTTAAATTAATTAAATTGTCCTGTTTGCTCGTCATTAACATGTATGCCCTGACTTCGGGACACGTTAGGTTCCAGTTTTTTATTTGTCCTTAAGATATGTCGGTGTCTGTCAGATATTTCCTATTATGGTAAACAAATGTGATTTGATAATATGTAGCTGCTGCGGGTTTTTTTTTTCCTTCGAATTTTATTATGACTGCAATGTCCCCGCTTAATGTAAGCGCTTACCGAGGATACGGTTGTCCTGGCAACAACAACCCAAACGTCCGTTAATTGGCCCAAGAGCTTCCTCCTGGATGACTTTACAGCCCAGCTGCTTTTACGTCAGGCTTTGGGGTCTCCTTCTTTTTGGGGCCAATAAAAGTGCCTCAAGACCATCTCATATTTCATAACTCGTGAAAGACGACATGTGAGATGGCGATATATATAATTTTAATTAATTTATTTTTTTTGTCACTGATTTGTTGATTTGGGTCAGAAAATTCTCCCTAATACACAGTCTCATTAGGTCATTTTTCCAGATGAGCTTTTAATTTTTAATTTTACTTTTTTTATTGGTTCCATATGTCAAGTTAAGTATGATATACTTTTGATGGCGCTATTTGAAAATAAAAGCAGTTTGAAGAGTGCACACACTGAACTTTGGGCATTTTTCCATTAGAATTAAATTGTAAAGTTTCTTTTTCTTATAATTCAACCAGAAAAAGCAAACAATACTGCTGATTTGATTATTTAAGAGCAGCAATACATAATATATCTTTAAAGATGTTTTTGTATATGTTTGTATGTGCATGTATGTATATTTGATTTTTACTTAGTAACAAGTGATACAAGATGCATTTGAAAATTAAGTATTCAGTAAAAAATTCTATTTATCACACTGGGTCTGAAGCTGGATTAAAAAAATAAAACAAAACAGAAGCAAACTCAGCATAGTCTGCAATCAGTGATGGTAACCAGTGATGGCTTACATTTCTAGTGCTTTCTTGCTTGTGTTGCCTGACTGTTGAGCGCACTACTATATCAATGCTTGCTGTTATTTTTGGCTTGAGTGGAAACCATATAGCCCTGCAGGCTTTCAAGCGAGGCAAGAGAGATGGGGCTTAGTGACTGTGGTCAATGAGCAAAGTGGCATGCCCACATGTTTACCAGTATGTAACTAGTGCCTTACTCATAGCAGTTCTGTTTTGTTTTAATTACAGCAACCATGAGAGTCAGTTATGAAACTTCTGCAAGGATACTTCCATTATACTCTTTGTTTTAAAGATTTGTTTCAGGGTCTGTTTTTTTTTTTTTTTTTTTTTTCTTTTCATTATTCTCAACCAGGTGTATGGCTCGACAGAACTGGGCTTGCATACATTGGGATTATTTGAGTGAAAGTATTATTTTAAAAATATTTCTAACTCATTTATATTTTCAAAATGACACCAACTTGGATTTAAATCCCTGGCTTGCCAAAAAGTTCCTACCATAATATTTTGTTCGTCCACCTTTAGCTTTGATTATGACACACATTTGACATGCAATGAACATATTTCCATCCAGAGTTGCATTAATTTTTCTCCAAAGTCTTGTATTGATTATCAGAGAGTCTGATCGCTGTATAACATCTTTCCGAGCACATCCCAAAGATTCTTCGTGGTACTGAGGTGTAGCCCGTGTAGTGGCCAGTGGCAACGTAAAATGGACATCTCACCTTACTTGGCACATACTTTCAGAATGTGAGCTTGATAAATCCATGAAAGAAGAAAAAATTTTTGATGGAAAAGCTTTGCTATTAAGTATATTCAAGTAGTCAGCAGCCTTGTATTTTTGGGGTCCCCAATCACTCTGGAAAAGAGTAGATAAGAGTCATGACCTCATGATCATTTTCCATTGCTTCAGAATCCAATCTTTTTAGGCAAATTTAAGCCTGTGGTTTACTTTTTATTTTTCTACCCAATTAGCCTCACCAATATGTGGCTTAAGACTTGCCTTGATTTTTCTTTTGATTGTTTGTGTGAAAATGCTCCTCCTTTCACATGGACTAATAATTTGATTGATCTAAGACCAGGAGGTGTCTTTTGACAAGATTATTTCAGGAATAAGAACCTACTCACTACATCAGTTGCCAGCTGAAATGTGAATCCCTGCAATACTTTTCCAGTGGGAGGCTGCTAAGTATTTTAGGTAAATCCAGGTGGCGACATAGCTGTTTGTTTGTTTGTTTTTTTTTTCAGTTTGGTCAAGCAGTGTATTTCTAATACTAATAAACTGTGTGTTAAATCTATTGTATAACTTGTTCAAGGACTTTTTAAGATAGATATGCTTTAACTAATATCATGGGAGTATTTTAATTTTAATGTTCCTGTTACGTAATGAGCCTTGACCTCCATATTAGGACAGTCAGAGTTTAGCCTCTATTATAAATTACATGATTCTCAAGGAGTTGCTCTCAGTTATCTGATTATCTAATATGGAAAAGGAGAAAACACAGTTCTGTGTTTTTTCACTTACAGTACAGCAGGGGTTCTATGTGGTCTGCTTTCAGTGACTGATATAACTATTGGAACATATCTTCATTTTCATTCCATTTTCTATATGGATTTTATTTCAAAATTTCCATTCACAATGGGGAGCCTGCCTCCAACTTTAAAACTCCCACCAAAATAGTCTTTCCACTCAGCAGCAACAACAAAATTACTCTTGATTTCCATGGAAAGTGGAATGAACTCCAGAATAATGTGGGGTTTGTATGACACATCTTCAGATGATCAACTTGGAGACAGTGACTAAGGGAAACATATGAATAATTAAGTTGCAACAGACAAAATATTGCTTAAACATGACTTTGCTCTGTGTAGTATAATAACTTGAAAGACAAATGTCTTCTCATTAGTGTGGGTGTGTTGGTTAGCTGTTATCATAGGGAGAGCTGACCTATTTCACTGATACCCACTGCGCCTGTGGCATTCGCCTGGAAGTAGCCTGCTGTAAAATGGAAAAGTGCCAACACCAAAGAGAAACCTGACACCTTCACACTGAATTTACTTGGCAGGAAAATACATCATAAGATTGTCCTTCAGCAGCAAATGTTGCCTATAAAATGATAATGGCTGTAAAAGAGCAATTCCATTATGTTAATCAAGCATGAAGGGATGATATGTGCAAATTTTATAATTATGGCTATTCAAAATCTATGGATCATTAGTCATTTTAATCACACTGCTCTGTGTTTTTCAGGTGTTCGAGAGAGTATAGATAATGCACAGACATGGTGCCTTGTCAAACCCATGTATTGCTGAAGTGGCAGGAGCACTTCAACAGTTCCTGGGCTGCAGAAGACTGTGCTCAGACATCCAAAAGACATAGTGCTACTGTGCTCTACAGTAAGCTGCTTTATAACAAGGAAGTGGTGACTCTGGCCCAGCCTGTTCAAGAACTTGTCGGCCCACGGCTACCAGACTTCGAATGTGATTCCAGCGCATCAGCGGAGAAGGAGGAGTACTTGTCATCTTTGCTTCATAGTCAACGATGGCTGGCTCACCGCATGCTGACACAGACATCCTTCACCCTGAGCCTCCACCGTCGGCTGGTAGTTCTACAGAGGATCTACTATGCACTTCACAGCAAATACCACGACAAATTCCGTGTGCAGCTGCCTTCCCAATCCACAGACAGTGGTGCTGAAAGTGGTCAGATTGAGTTGGCCTCGGAACCTTGCCTCCCAGGGGGAGTGTCCAAAATCAAGTCAGGTACAGATGTTCTGATAGAAATGGGTGTGAGGACAGGTTTGAGTCTGCTCTTTTCCTTGTTGCAGCAGAACTGGAGATACGCAGCCTCTGTACATCCAGAATCTGTGCTTTGCAATGACGTGCTTGCCACAGCATCCTCTGTCCTGGCGTCACTGCCTCCCCTTTCTCTTGCTAATGAGAGCAAGATCCCATCAGTGGGTTTGGACTGCCTGGCACAAGTGGCTGACTTCCTGAAGAAGACATCAGTTAGCAGTGGACTTGGTGGGGCAGACCCAATGGGCCGGAGGCTAGCGTTGGAGCTGCTGCTTGGCCTGGCCATGCAAAGAGGCTCTCTGAAGTTTCTGTTGGAGTGGGTGGAAGTAGCCTTGGCTGCCTCCACGCCATCCTCCACCTCGGTGCTGTCTTCTTCTTCCTCGCAGAGCTCCCAGCAGTCAACTGGTGTTGGTTTTGATGTCATTCAGCAAACTCTTCTTCAAATGAGGCAATATTCGGTATGTCTGGTGTAATATTCTTATACTCTCAGTATAATACAACAGTGTTTACATTACAGATGGTTAGAATCATGCACATCTTTCACCTGACATCACATGATTTTTTAAAAAAATGATATGTTATCAGTTTAATATTTATGTAACATCAGATCACAGGCAGGAACACACCTGGTCTGATTCTGTGGGTGATGTTTGTCTTTGTTCTGTTTTACCTTTGTTTGTAACTTTTTATAAAGCCATTTTTAATAAATTCATTAGCAATTCCAAAAGTGACTTTTTCATCCATCTGCATGGGGAAACGTCCACAATATTATGAGCTCAGTGAAGAGGGTCAATTTCCTGTTTCATCACATACAATGGTATGTCAAAGCTCAATTTCTATAACCGCTAATAGTAACAAAGTCTTGACCAAGGGTACTCAGACTCTCACATGCCACTATACTTTGTGTGAACAGTTTCATTTAAAGCTTGTAGAGATGCATTAGTGCGCAAATGAGGATTAAGAGTGTGCCAGTCTTCCTGTCCACTCGAGATATTTGTACTGAGTCATCCTAATCAGCTTTGCAATACAGCGAGAGAAGATGGCAGTTGCTAACAACTTGAGTGTACTCTGTTGTGTATCTTGTTTCTGCAGATGTCACAACAGATACTTTTCATCATGCATGCAGATTTTAATTTTGTGGGACATCCTTCATATAGGCTAATAAAATTGAGTCAGATCTCATAATTCTGTGTTTGATTTAGATGAGTGTGCAGATTAAAGGAAAACGTGAATCACAAGCATCTGCCTTTTTTATTAACTGGGATATGAACAAAGAGTCAATTGTCCCCCTTTTTCTTCTTTCCTCATTTCCTGCTCAATAACAAAGTGACATGTCAGTGTTTTTGAGGAGCTTTTTTTGTATTATTAAATACCTCTGATGTGTAAATGACTATCTCAAATAGACAACTATAAATGCAAGAGGTGGCTTTGCTGTAAATTCAAATGTATATGATATTTACAGTATATAAGTCTTTTTATAGTGATGCGGGAAGATTAATAAAAATAATTTTCCTAGGGTTTCCGTGGGGATGCTGTCAACACTCAGGTGCTTACAAAGGATGCTGATGGACTTTGTCAACTCTCCCAGGCAGCTCTTTTTTTGTTTGAGGAGGTAAAGAAAAAAAAATAGCTTAGCAGCATGAAATGCACGTCAATGCTATAAAAACCTTGAATGCTTTCTGTTAACTAACTGTAAAATTCTCCTCCCCTGCTGTAACAGATATGTAACTTGGCATCCTACTGCCTGTGCTCCTGCAGCAGCGATGCAGCAGCTCCTGGTACAGAGAATGATGTGGTCATGGTGTATGTGTGGGGCAGCAACAGCAGCCATCAGCTGGCAGAAGGAACACTGGAGAAAATCCTGCTGCCAAAAGTGACGCAGGGCTTCAGTGATGCCCAAATGGTATTCCTTCCCTTAGGGATAGGGCTGATACTTATCATTACTGTCATGTTTTTCCATTTTACATGCTAGTTTATTTGTCATGTCATCTGTTTTCACATTTGCATTTTTTATTTATTAGCCTATCTGTCTATCTGTCTGTCTGTGAATTATGTTCATCCCAGATTGTCAAGATAAAAGGGTTGCATGTTGAAAATGGAGTTCAATTTAATAATTGTGTAATACGAGTATGCATTTTGTGAACTCCGACAGGGCAGTGCCTTGTATTTTTGACAAGATTAAGATATGTTATTTATGTTTGGACTATTTGTGTTGTTATTGAAGGGGTGATAACAGTTATTCTGTTGCACATGTTGTCTACTGTGTATTCTTCAAAATGATTGTGCCGTAATATGTTTCTTTCTTTTGACATCCTTTTTGTCCTTTCAGATTGAGGCAGGCCAGTATTGCACATTCTCAGTTTCTGCAGACGGTTCAGTGAAAGCATGTGGAAAAGGCAGCTATGGCCGCCTGGGACTGGGGGACTCCAACAACCAGTCCATGCCTAAAAAACTTGTGCTGGAGCCACACAGGAGCATGAAGAAAGTATCTTCTTCCAAGGGCTCTGATGGGCACACTTTGGCTATCACTGTAGAAGGAGAGGTGAGTTATTCAAATAACATTTTCATTTAACAGTTGTAGAATTTCAGTCATCACCTATAAAGTATTTAATAGCAGTTTTCCTCATCTTGTAAGTACTAGTTCAGTGATATTCATGTAAGAGTCAAGCTTTAGATCCATTGCTTTTCAACACATTTTCACTTCCTCTCTTGATAATTTAATTCTAAATTATAAGTGAATTACAAAAAGGCCAAAATGTTTCTTTCAGGTGTTCAGCTGGGGCGATGGAGAATATGGGAAACTGGGTCATGGCAACAGTGCAACACAGAAATACCCCAAAATGATACAAGGACCGCTGTTAGGCAAAGTAAGCCTGCAGGAAATGGAGGCAAGCAGAAAAAAGGTGTGTGAGTGAGGTGTGTTTGAGTGAGTGTGTGTGTGAGAGAAAAAGAGAGA
>JAOWBL010000004.1:5864765-5890104 GCA_028564865.1 Zenarchopterus dispar | reverse complement strand
AATAATAATAATAATAATAATACAAACATTGATAGAACAAAACCCAGAATCTACATCAGCCCAAATACTAATACTTTGATTTTCTTTAAACTGAACTCTGTTACTTGCCATAGTATACTTATATTTTCTACAGATTTTACTTAACTTTGTCTCCTTTACTTTTTATACTTAGGATCCTGTCAGCACCTTCTTCTAGCCACTATGTTTGCACTGAATTTTTGTTACCAACCTGTGGATCTGGTGCTGATCATCAAATGTGGCATCCTGGAAATTCTTTCTATGCTTACCAACAATGGCTGTACACTTATGAACCAGGGATGGTTTGCAGTCTCAACGCCTGGATCAATTCTTCCCAGTGGGGCCGTCAGACTAGCTTGTGCCCGTCTGCTTCAGATATTGACTGTTGCTGCTAGGTGAGAATGAACAGACTGTGAAACAGTTGAAAACCTGAAACTGTAATTTCCTTTCTATAGTATTTATAAAAGTGTTCATACTGTGCTTTCAGCTCCTGTGAGGATTTGTTACCTTTGGATGTATCTCATGCGCTAATGGAGGTCATGTGTGAGCAACTTCAAAACATCCTCCACAATTTTCACCAGCAACAGGTAGCAGAAAAAGGCACAGCTGAGAGAACAGATGTGGATGATAACAACAGGAACACAAATCTACTAGGTGTGGCAAATTTAGATACAAAATCCTAGTTATCACTTCATTTTTAAACAAAAATTTGTAAATGTGTTTGCATAGGTATTGATTTGGATATTATCTTCTAAGTATGTTCTTCCATTTTTTTGTTTGGGGAGTAGAAACCAGAAAAATAGTTGAAGCTCAGCTGGCAGATTTCTTGGTATTTCTGAGGCGAGTGTTGTCATTAAGAGTAATGAGAAGACTTTCTACTTTTGTCAAATGGATCGATCCACTCATGGCCATTATTTTACACAAGTCCTCATCAGGTAAAATGGTTAAAAATGTTAGGAATATCATCAATAACGGTATTGCTTACATTGCAGGAGACCTTCCCTTTCAGTTCATACCATCACCCTTCTTTTCTTAGGATGTCCACGCTTCCAGAGTCTCCGCACTAAGCTCTTGGCCTTCCATGTTTTAGAAAGACTATTACCTGCTTGTTCTGAGCCTGTTCAGATCCAACAGGTATGACTAAAGACATAAGAATGCAAGATAACATTCAAAATGGAGAAATTGTGTGCAAATGTTACCTTTTCTGTTCTCTCTTGTAGATTGTTAAACAGCTCTTTCAGCTGTTATCTGTTTATATGTGGGAGGAACCACTTGCTGAGAGAAACTGTGAAGAGACAACTGAAAAAGAAACTGTGGTAATACAGTATTTCTATTACATTGATTATGCTATGTATCACACTGCTTATGCTCTGTGTTAAAGATTATTTAATGTCTTAATATTTTGTATTTCTTACACTATAAAACATGACTATCAGCATTATAATCTTTTTTGCTGTTCATTGTCACATCTTGTCAAATCTGTTGAGTTGAAAACTGCTCGTCTTGCAACAATAATAGTCAAAAACGAGTCAGTCACTAAACGTAAGTGGCACATGGAAAACCTGGAAATTATTTGAAAAAAAAAATTGGATGTTATTCTCCTGTTTCAGTTCACAGTACATTTTTATCAGCAGATATACATCACATTAAATCATATTTGAGTGTATTAGAAATTTCATCAAGCTTTTCAGATTACCACATAGCAAACAGCCTAAATAGTGGAGGAGGAAGCTTTTTCTTTTTTTGTTTTTCAATTCCATTTTTCATTTTTCTTACTTTCTTTCACTGGTTAAAAATAGAAACTGATTGTGAGGACATTCATATATTTTCTTTACTAAAGAATCAATCTTCAATAGCATCAATTTGCAATTTCTTCTCAGAATTTATTTGATTTGTTCACAATTATATTTTCTTTGAAGAATAATTTGGTATTTTGTGCTGCAGTTTGACATCATTAAATGTTGTACACCGCTCTGTTTATGTTTCTCTTCCTATGCTCTTGAAAGAAATATATTTATGAGTTATTTCTGTCAAAATAAATATTGTTTTTATATACAATAAACTGTATTTAGAAATCATCTAAAAATGGTTATGTTGATGTATTTTAAAATTTATCCTTTTTTTAAAAATTTATTTGCAATAAGTGGTACTTAAATTTACGTCCCACATGTTTTTGTTTTTTATTTTTATTTTTTGCAGAATCCTGGAAGCTACGATGAATGTATCCCCATTGGAGATTTTTCCTTTGATCCACACAAGCTCATCTGCTGTTCTCTGGAGAGTGGGAACGTCCTCTCCCATGGCTCAGGAGGGAAAGGTTACGGCCTGGCAACCACGGCTATTACGTCTGGCTGTTTTATATGGAAGGTACAAATATCTGCTTCGTTTTGCAAATCATGACCAGACATTGAATCATTAACTGATCCCTTATCAGATTTGATTACCTCTTGAGTAATTTATCTTATCCAACTTCTCCCAGTTCCACATTACCAAAGAGAACAGAGGCAACGAGGGCACATGTGTTGGTGTTTCACGCTGGCCAATCAGAGATCACAACCACCATACCACCACTGACATGTGGCTGTATCGCGCTTATAGTGGGAACCTGTACCATGGAGGGGAACTGGTCCGCACACTTCCTTCCTTTACTCAGGGTGACACTATTACCTGCATCCTGGACATGGAGGCTCATACCATATCATTTGCTAAGAATGACAAGGTCCGACCAAATATTGACTGTCAGCATTTACGGCTTGACCTCAGGCAGACTGGTGTATCTTAACTGTTTAAGTTTCGCTTGTGGCTTTCTTCTAGGAGCCAAAATTGGCATTTGAAGGTGTGGTTGCCTCTGAAGTGTACCCCTGTGTGCTGTTCTACAGCAGTAATCCTGGAGAAAAGGTTTGGAAACATTGCCAACGAACATATCACCTGCTTTCTAATTTCTAATGTGGAAAATAGGTTTGATTGACTATATCAAGAATTTCTGTGCTTTTCAGAGATTCTAAATAAATTTGAAGAATTGCTAATAGTAAAACGTAGTTTAAAAAATCTCTGTATACATCATAGGTGGCACTGCGTGACCTGGAGATAAGAGGCATGCCCAGTAATCTCCTTCCCGGCGAGCCTTTCTGCAGTCCTCGGACCACCGTGCTGCTGGAAGCAACAGTGCAGCTTTTGCGTAGTCTTCATCAGTGTGACCAGTGGTTGCCACACATCAACCAACACATTCACACTCACCTGGAGCTCATTGGTCCCCTGCTGAGAGAGGAGGACTTAGGAAGCTCCGGTCAGACACACACTCAGTCAGTGTTCACAGAGGGAATGTTTAGCCTGCTCATTTGAAACTTTGCTATACTTTAATAACAAAAAATATTATATATTTTATTTTCCCATCAGATAGTGGTGGTATACTTGAACAATACCACACTTTCATCTAACAAAAATGTCCAGATATTTAATATTCTTAATCTTTATAAAAATTCAAAATACCGTAGACTGAATTATGTCAAACTACAATTATGCTACTAATTAGGTCTGTTATTATGTTAATAGCCTTTAAGTCGTAATTCAGTCACATCATATATGCATCCTGCACAAAGGAGAGATGATGACGGAAGGCTCTGTAGGATTCTTGTTTGAGGTGTAGTTCTATTTGATCCATTACTTGAGAATTAAAGGCAACAGTATGTCTTCATAAAGCTCATATTCCTTGTTTGATTCTAGTTCTCTTGCATACTCCACCAGGCCTCTGTCCCACACACTCTGAGAAGGAGGACAGAGACAAAGATCCTGCTGGTGAAGATGCCAGGGATTTGCTGGGTTATCGTACGTCCCTGTCGGATGCCAAGCTCGCTGCTCTTTGCACCGAGGTATGGCCGGTACTGGCTGTTATCGGAGGGGTCGACAGTGGCCTCCGTGCTGGAGGTCTTTGCTTGCACAAGCCCAGTGGTCGCAGGGCCATTCTGCTTGGGGTCCTGAAAGAAGGAAGCTCTCTGGTTAAGCTTCAATGGGAGGAGGCAGAGCTTTCTGTCAGGTATCACAAAAATACATCCACATGCCCATGCAGTTCTGTTCAAAACATCTTTGCATATGACTTGTAAATGGTAATTCCCATTAACTTCCATAATACAGTTCTTATATTTTTCTTGGATGCCTCAGCATGTGAATTACTCTAATTCCTTTCTGTTAGTGTTTCTTTTTCATTCTCTCTGTAATTTGTCAAATATTTTAATTTAGTTTCATCTTTACCCCCCTGATCTTACTTTTTCTTGCTTCTTCTTCTTCATTCTTAAATCCATTAATCCCTGTTGAATCCATCCTGGTGTCACTCCATGCTGTTTCTGTGGGTTCTTCACATCCTTCACAATAACTAAGCTCCATGAATTCTTGGTCACCCAGCGACACGCCAATCATCTCACTGGAACCATGTGGCATATCCTGCTGTGATGTTACCCGCCTTGGGGGCCTCAAGCCAACGGTGCTGTTAGATCTCATATATCTGATGGGGCTGCTCGAGGAACAGGGGTGGCTGGGAGCTCATCCACCTCGCAGAAAGAAATACTCTGAGGAGATTCCAAAAGGGGTTGAGACACAGTGCTGCCAGCATGAGGAGATCTCAGATGATGGAGGGAAGGTGTCAGATGATGAGATGAAGAAGCTGAAGGAGCATAAGGTTGAGACAGACCCATTCCCATCTTCGTCATCAACCAATAATGCCACAAAGATTACCGACCCTCAGGAATTACCCTGTTTACCTCAACCTCCCCAGACATCCCCAACATCCAAAGGGGATGCTTTTGCACTGGAACTGAGAGCAGTAAAAGCCTCATATCTTCTTATTGGAGGTTTGAAATCCCTGGCTGTGATTTTTAGCTGTGAGAACCTATCAGATTTGCTCCTGGTACCTAAACATGACCTCCCAAACCCTTCAGTAGGACTTCTCTCCAGCCCTGCCTCCGATCAGGCTAAGTCCAGTAGTAGGGAGTGGGATGAAAGGGCCGAGCTGAGATCAGTGCTACAGTATGTGGTGCAGAGTATGGTGAAGTGGGCAGTCAGGCCTTGCCCCATCAAACAGACTGTATCTCTTGCTGATTTAGAGAGAGCTCAGATCATGATATACAAAGGAGCCCTGAGCAGACTGCAGGAGGACAAAGAACGCAAAGGTTTGTAAATGAATGTCTTCACTAGACTTTGGAATTTTAGCTTGATTATTGACTTCTCTCATTTGACATTATCTAACCATCATCGCCACCCTTTCACTTGCAGAATCAGGCCATCGTATGTCCTCTCAGCCTATTTCCAAGTCTTCCAGCTCAGTGTCCTTGTATAGTGCAGGCTCAGAAGGCACTGCTGTCTTTGGCCAATCAAACAGAGCCTCTGCTTCATCCTCTAATACAGACTTGGACTCCTCTCTACCAACAAACCTGCAGACGGACGGTCTTGATCATTTCAACCCTTTTCTTCCCATCAGTCTTCTCCAGTGAGTATAGAAAAGAATGAGGGCGATCGTCAATTTTATTAATTTCATTGAATATTTAGTTGAGGAATTCATACAGAACAGGTGACCAATAAATACACAAACACAATAAACAGTTCTCATTCTCACCGGCTGCTACAGACCTGTATCGTTTGACGACAACAGCAATTCTGAAGTCCAGGGAATTGGTGAGTTAGGATGTACTGTATATGAAAAATAAGAGTGAGATAATTTGCCTGCTTTAACGTTAATCTAGGTTGCAGCTCTGCCTGCTTGTTCTTCATCTAACCCAGCCAACAGGCTGCAATGTCGGTGTTATTTCTCCTTTCAAAAGCCTAACAAAAACAATTAGTGTTCTACAGTATATTGTAAAATTGACAATAAAGGGAATATCTCTTCAGGGACAATGTTATGTTATTTTGACAAAAAACTCTTAACCGTATACTTATTTTCTGCACCTTTTCTCAGTGTAGATTAGTACCAAACAATAAATTATTTATTGATACCAGCATGGGATACTGTACATTTCAGTCATTACCAGGTCAAATGATGCTTTCAGAAGTTTTATCAGTCAAGTGTCTGGTCAGAATTGAAGACAGTGTTCTCTAGCCCTGCTTCCTCTGTGTTATTATTAGATATACTGTATCTTCACCTTCTCTAGGCACATGGTGCTAACTCGGTTCCCTACGCTTACGGGCCTGGTTAGTGCGCCCCCCGTGCTGCACCCTTGCTTCAGCCTGGCCAGCTCTGCTTCTTGTGATGCCTTCACAGAGCAGCAGACCAGCTTCATGGAACCTGGTCCCTGCAGCACACAGGCCAGAAGCAGCCTGGGTAAGAGCAAGCAGATGCTAATGGGTCTAATGATATCGGAGTAAAACACAGATGTACATATCTCTTATCTTGAAATATATATCTTAATTTAAACTTACTGGAAATCATCTTGACGTGTTCAAGAAAATAGTTTTGCAAGTCATGTCATTTGGGCGACCTCAGCTTTTAAAAGCCTTTACCCCGTGCTGGCTTCAAACCTTTAATTGAAAAAAATAAATGATTGTTGTTCTGCTTTATGCTTAAGAACAAAATGTATAAGGACTAATTTACTGGGAACTGTCTGTCTTCTGCATGGTCTTAAATGTTAAGCCACTGTTCACAGCAAATCTGCCGCTCAAAACAGCATGTGTTTTGCTCTGCTATTGAACGGATATAAATGCATGCATACACTTACATGCTTGAATGGCCCCTTTTTTTCATTGTCAGTTATGTTGTTGTTTTGAAAAATTTCACAAAGTGCATTACATTTTTAAAGATTCTGTCTTTCATATAACAAGATAGAATATGAATAGGAGCAGGCTAGGTGACTTGTAAGTGTGGTAATTTTGTTTTCAGATAAAGCTTAAATCATACAGGGAAAGAAATAAAAAATGGTCCTCAATTCCTTCATGGTGTGCAAAATTGGAGCCATGCGCTTGTATTTGTTTTCTGTTTTTATCCTCTTCTCCTCAACCATCAGAACGGACACAAATGTTTGTCACCAGTCGCTTGCTAGAAATGGGATTCTCTATAAGACATATCTACTGGGCCATGGAGGCGGCAGGTACTGCTTTGTATGGTGTATCCAAAGTAATAACTTTGCTTCATGCTTCATTTTTGCTATGTTTTAAACATTTCCCTTTACTGTGCGTTGCTACATTCCAGTAGAATTTGGAATAAATAGTGTATTTGTGTGTGTTTGTGTATATGTATGTGTTTTATGTGTAAGGGGAGAAGTATTTTCTTTGTTAAGAGTGACTTCATTTTTTCATAGGGTGGACATTAAGTTTAGTACTTAAGGTATTGTTTTGAACATGTGGTTTTTCAGCCTTAAATAGTGTGTACATCAGCAGCTCTCTTAGATCCATGGAACTGGTTGTAAATCCCTTTACAGATTCCTGCACCAGCTCATCTATTAAGGTGTTTCTTTTCTGTTTGAATTACAAAAGCTTACACTAATAATTTGTACAGCATCATGAAACTGAACAAAGCATGAGAAAAATGTATTATGTGCATGTAAGCAAGTGAAAGTATCTTCTTTATTCCGTATAATTTTACATTTATACTTTGCATAAAACACACGTCATGTTTTCAGCAATATTTTTTAAATAGTTTTTTTCTGTTCTACTTCACACTATATCATCAGTTTTATGCCTATACAGATGTGTTAGTCTGATCTCCAGCCAAACACCCTAGCATGGTCCTCTGGTGGTAATGACTGGCATAAGTTAGCACTGCAACTTGCATGATTCATTGTTTGCTTTCGAACTCTGACAGTTCAACTTCCCTGTGATCCCTCCCAGATGTAGCAGGTGACTTAGATTCTCAAACCATTGAAGTGTTGGCCAGCTGGATGCTAGAACACCCCCTGACTGAAGACCAGCAGGCAACGGAGTCACCAAGACCAGAAGCTGCCCCTGATACGCCATCCCCAGATGGGCCAGAAACAGTGCAATGCCCTGAACGCCCCACCACTCAAACCAATGAAAGGTGGGGAACCTGAGAAGCTGTTGGTAGCTCGCATTTAATTTGGACTCTTCTGTGTTATTACAAATGAAATAAGGTACACTGGTGGACCATATTGTATTATTTTTACAGCCTGTTGCTGGGACTCGACTGGATAGAGAGGGAGAACTTCCTGGATGTCCACCTGACGAGGAACAGACCTCCTCCAGCACGGCGCCGACGCTCAGGGCCCACACAAAGGACCTCCTTCCGGAGACCAGGTCAGAGTCACAGTAGAGAAAAAGGAATGAAATGCATAATTCATGTGGCCTTTCTGGTTTCATTTGAAACAAACATCATATTTTCAGACTTGCCATCACCCAACCCCCTCCCACAGCTGTACCAGCAGCACACAGCAGTTGGTGACTGGCCAGAGCAAATGGAGTTCCATCCCTTCTCTGCAGAGGAGGAGTCAGAGTTGGGCTACATGGACGACCCGTACCATGAAGAAACCTATGAAGACCTGCTCACCCCATCATTTTTCAGTTTGGAGACAGACACACTTCAGATAGTGGAGGTGAAATAGACATATAACTATCTCTAAACATGAGTCACACAATATCCAGTTCTGATTACTGTCAAATATGAAGTTTTTGCTTTTGGAGTTTATGTTCCATAGATTGTTGTTTTATGCTTTGGCTTATTTTGGTCACATTGTGTATTCTTTGTTATACTCTTCTCTTTTTGTGGCTGCATTAGAGATATTAACATATACTGCACTGTCTTTATTTAAGGCTGCAGAAGAACACAGTCAGATGGTGAAATGTGAGCTTTGCAACACCTTCACGCTGCAATTTAACAACCACATAAAGCGGCGACACCCAGGTTGTGGGCAAAGTGCTGCCCGCAAAGGTTATGACAGCACTGGTGCTTATGTGGATGTCTGGTTCAAAGGGGAGTGCGGCTCCAACTTCCCCTTCTACCTTCTGTGCAGCTCCTGCAGGGAAAAGTATCTGGCTGCTAACATGAATGATTCAAATTCCAAATATGAAAGGTACAGCAGATATACAGTATTGGAAATGCTGCACATATTATTAGCAGCAAAAAAAGGTGGCAAACAGGACATCTCTAGTTGTCATGCTTTATGAAGTCAGTCACTTATCATTGTTGTGTCCTCAATTTGCTCCAGGATTAAAGGTCTGACTTCTGATTTGATTGGCCATATGGACAGCACCTCAGATGGTAAGGAAGGTCATATTCACTCCGAGGAGCAGTAGAGTACACTAAAATGGTTTAGAATTTGTAATCAGTCTTCATGATATGACTTGTGTTTCTGTTTGCTCAGATGATTGGGAAATGGGTCCTCAAGATGAGTTTGATACAGACAAATTAACAGGACTGGAAGATTTTGGGGTCCTGCTGAGACCATTGGGGCTGACTGAAAAGAAGCTGGTACCAGATCCCATTGTCTTCACTGAACCAGATCCCCTTGGAGCTCTGGTTTATAGCTCAGCCTATTCCACAAGGGCAGCTGTTAAAGGTATTACTATTTTCTTTCTTTTTTCTTCTTTCTTATATATATATATATATATATATTATATATATTTTGGTAAAGAAATCTTTTCCTTCTTTATTTCACAAGATTATTATTTGCAGTATGGAATACAATATAGTTACATATAAGTCAACACTCTACTTTAGTTCGCATAAACTCATTATTGTTGGTGTACAGCAAGCATAGTGTCAAGGATGATCCAAACCCATACAGACAAGAAAAATTAAGGTTTTAACCCGAACTGCCCTCTCAGCATGGGTGCAGGTGCAGTCAAATTATTCCTCCAGGTCTCACAGACACTGATTCTTCCACTCACTTTTTCATTAAATTCCTTTTTTTTCAGTCAGCAAATGTCCTTTCTTTCCATCCACCTACAACCACAATTAAAATTCTGTTCTGTACACTTGAAAATAGTAAATTGCTATTTCACAGAGAACTGGATCACAGTTGCTCAGAAACTAATTTTCCTGTTGTTCAGGTTGTAATAGTTGTTTCTGCGACTTCTCCCTTTTTTTAATCTAACACACTTGTAACACCTGCCCACATTCCTCTGTGTTTGGCAGCCTTGATATCCAAGTAACATCATCACTCAGTCATCAAAGGCACCTGAAGCAGATACATACCCCTCAAAGTCTTCTTAGTGGTTGTTGTTTTTCAGCTTGTGCATACAATATCTATAGTTTACTATCTGAAACTATCTTTTAATATGTGTATTATTAACCAGGTAATGCTCTTGTTGAGCATAAGACATCTCTGAGCCTTGGGCAGCAGGCAATATCTCTCAGGGACTCGCATGATAGACTAAAAGCCTTACGAAGAGTCACATCCACTGCACAGATTCTCCTGGCTTACAGCATGGTGATGAGAGCACTGTCTCAGGCTGCTTCAAGGTAAATATTCCTAGAATGTTATCTCATTTCCTTTTTTTCAATAAAAGGTTTTAGCAGTTCTTATTTATCTCCCTCTCCAGTGCATCAGTGTGCAGCCAGTCAAATGGGCTAGAGTCCTTGGGTCTGGCAGATATCCGTGTCCTGGTGCGTCTGATGACCTTAGCAGTGGGGGGTAGGGCTCACAGCTCTGTGGACAATCAGTCAAGTGTGAAGGGATTCCCATCGGAACGTAACGCCACCTGCCTCAGCTTCCTTACCTCAGCCATTGGCAGTGTGGTGTCCCACAACCCCACTGCATACAAACAGCTAGTGGAGATATGCACTCAGGTAAGTTTTCTTCTCCTATAATGAAGATAATTTACTTGTTTTTTATTAGAACTCAGCAATTTAATTTCCAATCAACATTACTGTAATTCTGTATTTATCATCTTATTGAACATCTTGTCTGTTATTACTTGTAGCTTTTTTTTTTAATAGTTTAAATATGGGAGGAACCAGACATTGTATTTAGTGAAAATCTTAATGAAAATGTACTTCAGAGTATGTCTGATAATATTACTTATCTACTTCCTAAAAACTGGGAAAATCCGATTATGTTTAAGGTCATCTTCATTGAGAAATATGAAAAATTTCAGAGGGTTCATAATTGTTCAAGTACAGCTATAGAAATGATCTAGCTTTAATGGTGGGATTCTCAATTTTCTTTTCTTGTTTTCAATCTTGTCCTGCTTCAGGCCCAGAGCAAGCAGAAAATGGATGGAAGCAAAATGATACAATCTCCCTCTGTTTAATATCCCTCCCTTTAGGACTTGATGGCAGCAGCTACGGGGGTGAACATTGGAGCCATCACCGAGCCACTGCAGAGACCTCCTCTAACAATTGCAACCCAGGGAGTCCAGCAGCTGAGAGACCACAATGACCAGACACCCCCAACCTTTCTGGTCACACAGAGTCTGGTGTCTCTGCTCACTGAAAAGAGCATTCACTGTTTCGGCCCAGATAAAACTGAACATGAAGCTAATGGTGAGCAAGAAAAAGATTTCATTACATGTTGTAATTTATTCATGTTTCATTCATGGTAGCTCCCATTTGCCCATGAAACTCTTTGGTCTAGATGTGGGAAACCAGAGGGTGTCTTCTTCTTTGCCTCCTTCCCCTTTACCACACCTGAGTACCAGAGTGGGTCCTCTGGAGCTGGCAAATGCGTTGGCAGCATGTGTCCTGTCTGCAAGGCTGACCAGTAAACACCGGCAATGGGCAGCACAGCAGCTGGTGCAGGCCTTAGCAGCTGCGGGGAGGGACAATCCTAATCGACTCCAAACGTACAATGACCTGGCTGGTGACTTGCGCAAATGTCCTCTCAAGAGACTGGAAGGACATTACAACAAGGTAATTCCTGTCTTTTTTTTTTTCTTTGTTAAGATGAAAAATGTGGCTTTTCTTTGATAATTAGAACATATTTGAAATTTGACTCCTATTCTGTGTAGGTGGCCAGCTGTTTCTGGAGCTGTGAACAGAGTTTGCTGGCTACATGTTCTCAGGACAAGGTGGTGCAACTGTGGAGCATTAACCAAAACAATGTGGAGTTACAGACTACTTTCTCTTGCATTATCAGGTACTTAGTTCTTGTGTCTTACTTCTTTAAAGGATGTATAAGATATGTTCATCTTGACTGTATTAAAAGTAATTATGTTATTGGAGATTTTTTTCAGTAGAGACGAGAAACCTAGAAGTTTCTTTCTGCAGGTGTTGTTATAATCTTATTGTTTATGTATGAATATACGGACATATATGGATTTTCTCTTGTTGTAAAGCAGCAAGACAGACAGATCGGGCGGTGAGAGAGCTGGCAGATGTCAACACATGTCTCCAGTTTACTGGAGTACTGGAGGAAACTTTTTGGCTGCCCCTGAGAACAAACATGTTAACATAATGAACATTAGAGGTCAGTGTATTAATTACGTACTATTCATTATGTAGACTGAGAATTGATAGATGCATTTCCTGTTAAATGGTAGTTTTCCATAAAAAACATAAATGTGATACATAATGTTTTTGCTACTAACAAAGCCTACTAGATCCAATTAAAATGTGTTTAATAGAAGAATGCCAAGATACAGAACATGTTTCTGTCTTAGTTTTGGTGGTCTCAGTGGTATCTTTACTTTCACAGTTAAAAAACCTGATCTAAATATTTAAACAATTTTTGATGACTTGGTGGTTCATTTGAATTTGGCCACTGTTCATATTTATTTTGGTAAGAGTAGAAAGAATTACAGCTATTAAAATCAGAGCTGTAGTCTTTCAATAGCTAGTCATGCTGTTCTTGTTAAATAAGAGAAAAAAGAGTCTTAGTGAAACAGTTAAACTTTTAGCACTTAAAAGTGTCAGGTTTTTAACGTGAATATGTGACATAACAGCTTGAAGTGCACGATTCCTGCTGATGAGAACAACAGTTGCTGCACTCCCTGTTCTTTCTGTCTGATTTCAGGATCTCTCTGTCACGTGGAGGCTCAGAGGACTCGGGTCACAGCCATTTGCTGGGCGCAGAGCTTCAGCTTGTGGGTATTGGACCACTCAGCAGTCTCCAAGAGTAGACCCACTGAGAACTTGTTGGTGGGACGGCTGGATGGCTCTCTGTGCTGGCTCCAGGTCACGATGCAGGAATTAGACCTTCTTGTGAAAAGCACTGAACTAACACACTGCTACAGGGAAGAAGGTGAAGAGAACTCTGTTTACAAGCGAGCCTTTTATTTGTATTTGACATGCATGTTATTAGATAAGGCTCGAAATCTACTTTTCATGTAATTCAAAAGGCAACTATCATTTTAAAGTTGTGATATACTATATGCTATTTACTTTCAATCGGCTCTGATCTTACCTAGCCCCCCAATGTGTAGCCTGGCACACTGAGGACAAGCCTTTTGCAGTGGGCTATCCTAGTGGGAAGATCCTTCTGGCCACAACTGAGACATATGAGAACACACCACCTGTAGTGTTGCCTCTCTTCCAGGTTAGTCATGCACTTGACATTCTGTGTAACTGCAGTATATCCAAAAGAAATTCTGGAAAGGCAAACAGTTTTGCTGCGCAGACAGATATAAATATTCTGATCTGTCATTTTTTTACTTGGGTAAAGTACTTTTTCAAGAAATGACAACCTCATGTCTTTTTGAGAAGATTCTAAAGGCTTAGCAGACATTTTTTTTGCTTACATTGCAAGCTTATATTGTTCTTGCAGTAAAATTGTCTCTAAAGAGATGCATTACTGGGTTCAGGTTATGATCCAGGTTGGGCCACATTAGGGCCTTCACTGAGTATTCTGAAAATCACTGTTGTTGGATGTTTACTAGTATAATTAAGATCATTGTTTTATTGGAATGTAAACCTTTAACCCAGCATGAGATCTTCAGCCCTCTAGATTCCCCCCCGGTTTCATGTTTTATTTCATCACGCATTTCATGAGCAGTGATTATCTTACTAAAAAGTTTCCCTATTACCACAAGTTAGCTGTGGATTTAGTTAATAGTGACCATTAACTTACCGGTTACCTGTCAGTCTAGAGTCCTTTGACTTTTCTCCCTCAGTCTGGCTGAAAATCTTGATCGAATGCATCTGTATGCATTTTTTTACATTTTATTTTCATGGAGTCAGTTAGCCTTTGGGCACCTTAAATACTTTCTTATTTTGTATCCTTACCTAGTTTTGTTCTTTTCTCAAAATCCTGGGATTTTGCTTCGTTATGTGGGAGATAATACGGAACAAATAAATAACTTACTCCATATTGCCCATTACTTAATGATTCATTTCTAATCAAATGTTATTAAAGACGAATGATTAATCCTGGTCAGCTAAATAAGAAAATCGTGAGGAATTAATCAACTTGATTATTAGTCTTTAACAAATCATTAGTTCCACATTTACTCCCTTTTGAGCCCCATGTAACTAAACCACATGTATTTGTCTCTCTTGTGCAAAGTGGTTCCCAGTCCTGTCTTGCAGACAGTTCTCCTGACCTCATGACTGGGTTTTCATTCTGACATACATGTTGAACCTTAAGATTTTAAAAAGGCTCGAGTGCACCCTCTTAATTATATCCCATTAATTTTGTTACACATAGCTCAGTTATGGAGATGTCATGTGAAAGGATCTCAGTACATAAAGAATGTAATATTATCTACTGGTATCAAAACCCAAATAGACAATACTACATGAACATCACACTCACCTCAATGTTACAGTTTTCCTCTTCTTTTTATGGAAGCTACTCTACTCTCTTTCTTTCACTCAATAGGACAGTGTGAGTTCCCTAAAATGGGACCCGACTGGACACTTGCTACTGTGTTTGGGGAGGTCAGAGGTGGTGAAAATCTTGGGGCGCTCTGGAGGCACCTGGGTGACTCTGCACTCTCTCTTCCACACCAGCGCTATAAATGTGGCAGAATGGTGCCCACTCGCTGGCAGAGCGCCTGATCCCAGGCTCATGATGGCTGTGTGAGTGTAACAGTTTTATCCTTTCTTTGGATAGTCAGGTTCTTTGCAAGAGATTACATGTTAACATAAAATAACTTCAAATTTTATATCTGAATATAGTATTTAAGAATTATATACTCTAAAAAATCATAATAAAGCTTCTATCTTCACATATTTGTCATAGATTTTTACTTAATTTTTCTGCAGAGGTTGTCAGAATGGCTCAGTGCATGTCTGGACTCTGCCACAGGGTGGCACTGTTGTATCTTTCCCAAACATACTGAACAGCTCCCAAAGCCAAGGAGAAAACACTCAGATCGAGGTTTGTTTGGCTACCCTGCACAAAAATCTACAAAATTTGCTTTATTCAGTTTTTTTTTTGTCATAATCACAAATATTCTGTCTGTGATCAGGAAATCATATGATTGATCAAAAATGCATGAAGCCATTTTCTTTCTTTTCATTTTACAACAGGATAGTGCAAAGTGTGTATTTGTACTTCATGGCCACATTACGGCAGTCAAGTCCCTTTCATTTTGCTCCAGCGGCTTGGCTCTGGTTTCTGGAGGGATAGGTGGACTGCTCAACATCTGGTCCCTACAGGTGAGGAAAAAGGATTCCCTGCTTCTGCCACTTCCTGACCTCACCTGACAGCAAACATTACTTGGTCCTAATCTAAAGGATTAATATTATTTGATTATTAAGGCACTGCAACTATAACACTTTTTTTCCCCTTTCTGCCTCTCTTATAGGATGGTTCTTTGCTCCAGACTGTTACAGGAGTGGGTTCAGTTGTCAGCACTACCTGGATACCAAACTTAGGTGTAGCTGCCTGTTTTGGGAGGTCAAAGGTAATTTGGGCCATTTTGTCTTTTTTTTTTTTTCAGTTAACTCGTATTCATTTTTTATGATCATTCTTGCTCTCTTGTGTTGGATTTTGCACCTCTGCCATGGTAAATTAGCTGTTTGTCATTTTCCAGGATGTTCTGATGATCTGCTGCACCCCTGACTGGATCAGTCAAAACCATGTGTTGGCTTCCTG
Source organism: Zenarchopterus dispar (assembly GCA_028564865.1). Classification (NCBI taxonomy): domain Eukaryota; kingdom Metazoa; phylum Chordata; class Actinopteri; order Beloniformes; family Zenarchopteridae; genus Zenarchopterus; species Zenarchopterus dispar. Next base: position 5,874,175 of record JAOWBL010000004.1, on the reverse strand, counting down.
TCGTATGGTGCTTAGAAGCCAGAACATCTTAGGACTAAATCGGGCTCCTTGTTTGGCTGTCTTACTGGAGAGGCTGCCCTTGTTGTTGCAGGAACAGTACAGCTATGAGCGGGTCAGTACTGAAACTGTGTTTTGAAGTTGGTTTTTAGGCGTCAGCTAAGAGATATTTTTAAATGTGTTCTGTCCATGCAGAGCCATGTTGCAGCCGGCGACCAGCTTGTTCACAGTACCTTCCTGCAGAGTCTGGCCTCTTTAGCCGTTGGTTTGTCCTTAGAGAAACATCTGTGCTCCTACCCAAGGCCACCACACCACACTTGTCCTAATGCTCATTCCTGCCTGTCAGAGTGGAGTTGGCTGCTCACCTATGCCACCACAGTTCGCAGTGCTGAGGCTATTGCCAGCGGTACTGCTTTCCCCGAATACTTCATTGTTTCTGAGTTTCAGGAGGTGCACGATTCTAATACCTTCAAGGCGCTAGTGAGTGAAGTAAATTAAACTGCAGGAATCTGAAGTGATTGAAGGATGCTGACATTTCTTCAGTGTTGTCATGCTGAAACTTGTCTTCCAGGACAACAGTAAGTGGAGTTTCAGGATGGATGAACAGCTGATGTCATGGGCCACCAGCAGACCCGAGGTAGTAACTTAGCCATTTTCGCTCACTTAACAACATTTTCCAAGCAAAATCTGGCCCACCAAAATACTCAGCAGAAGCAGTCATTTTAGAATATCAAATAGACTTTAATGTCAATGCAAAACTGTATTTTTTTTAGGACTGGCAACAAGGAGGCAAGAGTGAGGTGTTTCTGTGGGGGAATGGACGTTACGGACAGTTGGCAGGAATGGAAACGAACCTCATGATGCCTACTCTGGCACCGTCCCTGTCACAAACACAGCAGGTAAATGCTTTTTCATTCAGGACAAAGTTTGTTTGCGATAGCCACTGTTTTCAAATGTTCTTGTCCATTTCAGGTTGTATGTGGTCAGAACTGTACATTTCTGCTCCAGTCCAACGGGACTGTTCTGGCTATAGGGGAAGGACAGTATGGCAGACTGGGTCAGGGAAATTCTGACGATCTCTATGTTCCAACTATCATCTCTGCATTTCAAGGTATAATACATTCAGCCTCTGAATGAGTCAGGACAAAGCTGATGTGGTATATGATATCACTTTTCTCTTATCTCTTGAGTTTTTGTGCTCATCATAAAGAAAGAATAGCTGTTTTTATTTCATTACCTCACCTTGTTTTTGCAGCATCTACATACTGTACTTCAATTTAATCTTCACCCAATCCTTTTCTGTTTAAATTGAGATTAACAGCCTTTTAAATCTCTGGAAAGGGTACGTGGTGACACAGCTGGCGACATCCTGCGGTTCCGATGGACATTCAATGGCCTTGACTGAAACTGGAGAGGTATTCAGTTGGGGAGATGGAGATTTTGGAAAACTTGGTCATGGCAACAGTGAAAGACAAAGGAGACCCAAGCAAATAGAGGCCTTACAAGGCGAAGAAGTCATTCAGGTAGAGGTTATCTGACTTTCATGTTTCACATTACAGTCACTCATGAAGCAGTCATACAGACATAATCTATGTTTTTTCATGGTGCCATGTTGAACGTGTTAAGAAAATGTATTGCACATTTATCCGTCTGAAGGAGCTCTATTTGATTAACAGTATTGACACATTTGTGTTTTTATGTTGCAAGCTGCAGGAGTTTTCTCTTATTGTTCTTGTTCAGTCACATTTATGATCATTCGCTTCCTTTCACAAATGTGTAAAGCTTTTGTCTTGTTATTGTAAGCAAGTATTTATTAATATGAATTACTGCTGTGAACCTTTTTAGTCAAAAGATTTGTCAGTTTTCTGTGTGCTATGTTATTACTGGAATGACTCATGCTCTAGTTTCCAGCAATAAATCTATTTATACATGCGGTATGTTTTTAAGTGCTTAGAGTGGTTAACAAGTAAAGGTTTAAATACTTGTAATAGCCTTGGACTCAATCATGCTTGTGGCTGTAGTTGTGGTCTGGTTTGAACATTACGTTGCATTAATGTGATCAATGTTTTCTGGTTGGCTTTTTTTTCCTGTTTGTTTGAATATTCTTCCGTCATGTTTATTTGTTGTTAGACATAGACACTTTAATTCAACATGATTTTCAAAATGCTTTTCTTTGTCTTCCCAGCTTGCTTGTGGCTTCCGGCACTCCGCTGTGGTTACAGCAGATGGGAAGTTGTTCACCTTTGGCAGTGGGGAATCTGGACGTCTGGGGCTAAGGTCGACATCCAACAAGATGCTACCTGAAAGGGTGGCTGCACTGGAGGGATATCATGTTGGTCAAGTAAGAAAAGGACGATCATTTGTTTTAAATTCAGATCACATATTCTCCACAAGAAGAAAAATAAAATCATTCAAATCACCCTCAACATTTTTCAGGTCTCATGTGGTCTCAACCACACTTTGGTGGTATCTCTGGATGGCATGGTTGTCTGGGCATTTGGAGATGGGGATTATGGCAAACTGGGAACAGGCTCCTCCACGGCAAAATACTACCCTCAGGTATGTCAATACTGATGAAGATTCCCATTCAGAAAAACCCCAAAACTAAAATACAATTCATTAACGTAATAATGGTTGCTTCCCTGAAAGATGTAATGAGGACCACTTCATTAATATCCAACACTTTACTAGAACTGCTGCTTTTTTTTACTGGAGATGAAAACATGTTTTTGGTTGTTTATATTTTTAGAAAGTGGAGCAGCTTTGCAACAGGAGAGTTAAGAAGGTCTGCTGTGGGACTCAGTTCTCAGTGGCCCTGACCTGTGATGGACATGTTTACACATTTGGTCAAGGTACAGTTTTTTTGTTTTGTTTTGTTTTTTATATGAGTTTCTATTTTTGTTGTGGAAAGAGGATAATATTTGAAAAATTAAATATTTTGATATATTGTCTACACTAAACTGTGTGGATTTGAATTTTAAATTCATACAGCTGTAACTGACATGTAACTAAGTTCATAAATGAGATGTTAAGATGCATTGATTTTATTTGATTGGAAATTAGCTTATCCCAAACAAGTCAGGCTAACTAGTCATGATAACATAATTTAGTTTTTATACACATCTAAAATGTAGAAAATCAATTTGGGCCAATTGTATTCCTATGTTTTTTCTCGGCATTGTATTCCTATACCATTTTTTAAAAATTATTATTGTTTTAAAGGAAGAATGAGCACTTTCTGGATGACATCATATCTGATATGTAAACAAAGCATCAATAAAACATGGAAAGTTAGCTACTCCCTCCATCTTCCTCCAGTACTCCCTGAGAGAACACGGGAATGAGGGGTTGTGTACAAGGGACAAGAACCTTGTACTTGTCCCTGTTAGTGATTGGCTGCAACAATATTTATTTTATTTTGGTTGCCAGGCTCCCTCCTTCTGTTTGATTTGTGTTTATGGAGCCAACACTCTGCAGGAAGACTTTTTTTTTTTGTAAGCAATGTACTCACTGAATGGACAGACAGGCAGGGTGTACTGAATCTGACAAGTGTGCATGGTTAGAAACTGTATAAAATAGCTTACCCTACCTTTAATACTACCACACAGCAACCTGGTAGTGATATTTCAAATGAAAGCAGGTTGCATGCCTTACTTTACACAATTTTCAAGACTACAATTGAAAAAGTTATCAGTTTTTTTTTTCCTTTTGACAATTGTTTTGATATTGTGTTTCTTTGTTTTTTTTCTTCTTATCCTTCAGAGCGTCTGATTGGGCTGCCGGACCACATGCTGAAGAATAAGTCCTGTCCCCAGGTGGTGCCATCACTGGAAGGGTTATTCATCGAGGACATAGCTGTGGGCTGTGAGCACGTGCTTGCTCTGTCCTCTACTGGAGATGTCTACGCCTGGGGCTGCAACAGTGAGGGACAGGTAACAAGCACGCTCAACTAGGACATGAAACAGGGAGAAAAGATGACATTTTCTTGTATTACACACCACTGGAACTCTTAAGACAGCACTATTGTATTTTATTTGTCTTATCCAGCTTGGCCTGGGGCACTCTAATCTAGTGAAGGAGCCAGCGCTCATAACAGCCCTCCAGGGTAAAAATATCAGACAGATCTCTGCTGGCCGCTGCCACAGTTCAGCCTGGACAACCCCCTCTACCTCGATGAAAAACTCAGGTACACACTTGGTCTTACTGTACCACAAATGCTTTGTGATCCATGAAAGGAATTCATCTGTGACTCCATATGTCACTGGCAGGGGGCTCTGGACCCTTCCACTTAGGTCTTCCTCAGTCAGTTCCTCCCCAGTACAACACTCTGAAAGACTGCAGTACTGATGTCCTCAGCATGCGCCTCAGGGTCCTCTACCACTTCTCTGATCTCATGTACAAATCCTGGAGGCTTCTCAATCTGGACACAAAGAATCCGGTATCTTTAGTCATGTCTAAATATTTTAATACAAATAAGTACTTCCATCTGCAGCTTGTTATTCACTTTTTCAATTTAATGCTTTATTCCAGTTTCCTATTTTACCCCTTTTTTCTGCTCTGTTTCCAGATGTCCACTTCACGCTACAGTTTAGGGACAACAGCCATCATTCGGGGTGAACTCAGAGGTCTTCTATCCCCCAAAGTCAACACTCTGCCTCTTGTGCGTTCAATTGGCAGAACAATGACCCAGGGAAAAACATATGGGCCACAGATCACCGTAAAACGGATTTCCACTCGGTAGGGATGACCATGATATTTTGTCTGTTAAATAGAAATGGTCAGCGGGTATAGAAAATGGACGGATGGAAGAGGAAATGGATGTTTTGTGCCAATTTGACATGTTTGTTTTGCAAGATTTTTTAAAAAACTGTATTTTAAATGCCACTATCTTTTAGTTTAGTATTTGCTTCCATCATCTGTGTCAAAATACATACGTCCACTCCTATTTACTTCCAGAGGGCGTTCGAGCAAACCCATCTTTGTGCAGATCGCAAAGCAAGTGGTGAGCCTGAATCCTCTGGAGCTGCGCCTGCCGTCACGAGCCTGGAAGGTCAAGTTGGTGGGGGAGGGAGCGGACGATGCTGGGGGGGTATTTGACGACACCATCACTGAGATGTGCCAGGTAAGATGGAAACTACACGTTTTCAAATAAAATCATAGATAATCAAATAATATGGGCTTCAGCATGCTTTATGTGAAATGACTAATAATGTGTTGCACCAGGAGCTGCAGTCTGGAGTGGTAGATCTTCTGATTCATACCCCCAACAGCTTTGCAGATGTGGGCAGCAACACAGACAGGTGTGTGTTTTTTCATCTTTATTGTTATGGCATGGAAGAATGTTGAAAAAAATCTTCACTTTTGCTAATGGTTCCATACTTCTTAGGTTCTTGTTCAGTCCAGCGGCGCACTCTGAGGATCACATGGTCCAGTTTCGTTTCTTGGGTATCCTCATGGCAGTAGCCATCCGCACCAAGAAGCCTTTGGACTTGCATCTGGCTCCTTGGGTCTGGAAACAGCTTTGTTCAATGCCTTTAGGAGGGAGCGACCTGGAGGAGGTAGACCTGCTTACCTACCGCACCCTCCAAGGCATCCTTCACTTAGAAAACAGTGAAATCACAGAAGAAAATTTCCATGTGGTAAGGTCCCATTAAAACTGGCCCCTTGTGAAATGAATTTTCTCTAACAGTACTTTTTCCAAAAGTAATTATTTTTAACAACTTTTCTTTTTCCTATTTTTACAATCTTCAACATCCTATATTGTAAATTCCCTGCCTCTGCAGATGATCCCGCTGGATTCATTCGTGGCCCACAGTGCAGATGGAAGGCTGGTACCTGTAGTCCCTGGGGGTCAAAACATCCCCTTAACATTTGCCAACCGGACTGAATACGTGGAGAGAGCGCTGGACTACAGACTGCACGAGATGGATTCACAGGTTCGAGGACATGTACAGAAAGTACAAAACCCATAAATAAAGCTAAAAGTATGGATGAGCTATGTGATTCTGTACAATCCACCACTGGTTATATTATTAAAAAAAAAAAAATCAGTTGGTAATGTCAATAGTAAAACTGACAGACAGAAAGCTGAGTTCATCTATAAATGCAGTTTTTCTTTTAACATTTTGCACAGTGAAATGTTTTACCAGAAAAGATTTTCTGTACCACTGTAAAGAAGTAAGGTTTAAAAAAAAAAACTGGTGGTGAGTCCTATTTATTAAATGTAACAAAAATGTTTTCACTTTTTTTTTGTAGAAAAACAAGATTCTACTGAGCTTTTTTGCACATTGTAAATAGATCATTTTCAGACCCTGTGGAGTTGTCGGGATTTTATCTTTCATCCTAGTTTTAAATATTCAGATTTTTTTCTTTTGAATTTGCCAAAACATTTCCACCAACGTTACATCTGTCAGTAAGAAATCAAAACAGGATTGTGTCGAGGCACAGATCTAGGGAAGGATACTGGAAATTTTCTGCTTTAGTCACAATGTCCAAAAGTAGAGTAGTCCATGTTATTCTAAAATGAAACAAACAAACAAACAAAACATTTAGAAGCACCAACAGTCTTTACAGATCCTAGAAAGTGATTACTCACAGTTAATGGGCTTTGGTTAGACAACCAGTTAGCCAATGACCACTAAATGATTAAAAGTTAATTTGTGAAAATGAGAGAATTTTATAGAAAAACATTAATAAACATAGCAGTCATGTCTTCATGGTGGAATGGTCAGAGAGAAGGTATATCTGACAAAATATATTTGATGATAAAAGTATAAGATTAAACTATTTAACCATGTGATAGCAACATTATTCTGATGGGATATCTTTTTCTGATACGGAACAAAAAACTAGTCAGACCAGAGTGATTTTTCTTCGTTTTTTTAAAAAATTCCCCTCTGCTGTACCGCCCACACCCACACCAGTTTGTATTAGTGCTCTCCCCACAGCGTGATTGTTCTTTTGTCCTCAGAAGGATCAAAGCTGAGTATGTTCTGTTCCGTCCAGGTGGCTGCAGTCAGAGAGGGCATGTCCACCATCATCCCTGTGCCCCTCCTCTCCCTGCTGACCGCGCAGCAGCTGGAACAGCTGGTCTGTGGCCTGCCAGAAGTCTCCGTAGAGATGCTGAAGAGGCTGGTGCGCTACCGTGACATCACCGAGAGCCACCAGCTTATTAGCTGGTTTTGGCAAAGCTTGGAGGAGTTCACCAATGAAGAGCGAGTGCTATTCCTACGTTTTGTTTCGGGCAGGTCCAGATTGCCTTCCAACCCAGCTGATATCACACAGAAGTTTCAAATCATCAAGGTGGACAGGGTGAGGTTATCAGAAAATGGAAATGACTCTATAAATCTGAGAACTTCTATTGGCTAAATAATAAGAACTTTATTTTTTTTCTTTATTACTCACTCTTCAGCCCATCAATGGTCTCCCTACTGCTCAGACCTGCTTCTTCTTGCTCCGCCTGCCTCCATACACGAGCCAGGCCATCCTTGCAGAGCGTCTGCGGTACTCAATCCACAACTGCCCCTCCATCGACATGGACAACTACATGTTGACTCACAACACGGACCCAGCAGACAGCTCAGACAACGAAGACTGACGCTGAAAACAACAGGGTGGTGATGAATGTATCTTCTCTGAGGCCATACACAATATGCACTGAACACAGATTTTTATTCGCCAAACTTGTATGGTAGCAAACTGTTTATAGGCTGACTGATTTAAAGATACATGTAGTTTTGATTCTCCAGCTGTGCACAGTGTTGTAATCATTGCAGTGCTACTACAAAGAAAACAATAAGATTTTTAAAACCATGGGCAAATAAGCCACAATAACGGTGTTAATGTGCCTGTTTGTTTGAAAATATGTAATAATTTAATGAACTATCTCACATGCTGTAGTGATATTTATTGTAAAATAAACAGTGTTTAAATAAGGACTTGGTTGTGTGATTTAACTCTCAGACCTAAACAGTTGGTTATATTTTCTTATGATAGAAGCATTGCATATATAAACTGGAAACATACAGAACAGGGATATCCTGCCCTCAAAACCATAACAAACTTTGCTCCAGCCAGCGTTTGTGGAGGAAGGGAGAAGTTTGGAAAAGCTCATGATGGAGTGTGTTTTGTCTCAACTAGAAGGAAGAGAAGCCACCTCTCCATGATTTGTTGATGTTTTCTTTCAGATTTGATCTGATATGACATCATCCAGAAATTCACTTACCCTGCCTTTAAATGAAACCCAAAGCTTTGTTGGCTAGTATAATAGCTGGCATAAAAGAGATCAAGAACTATGAATATAATGTAAATATGACAAAGTCTGAATAAATGAAGAAAACAGAACAGATTTGTCCTGGGAAAAGAACTTGAGATAAGCTAGAGTTTTTTCCCCCTTAATTTTTAGGGATAATACAAACATTGTTCCTCTCATTGGACTGCTACAGGAGTTAAGTTGGTAGCACAAATACGAGTCATAAGTTTGAGTTAATTATTATAAAGACACTAATGCTAAATGTTGAAACGAAACAAGTGCATGTGTCCCTGAAGTTTGACATATATTAATATATATATTAATCCATTAATATATATTAATGTGTTTTATCAATTACCAGTGTTCCAAACAAGAGTCTAACATCCTTTATTGCTTTTATCAATAACATTAAAAGAAAAGGCCTAACATCCTTTTTTTAATCTTTAAAAAAATATATATCTTTAGATCTATAACCTTGCAGATAAATTCTTATTCTCAATCAATCTTTGAAAATTAGAGCAACAGAAACGAGGAAATGCTTAGAAAGATCATACAGTTTTAGATTTAAGAAAAAAATGAGGAAAACTATGATGCATATTTCTGTGCTGAAAATGCCAAAGTAGCAAAAAAAACTTTAATTTTTAATCCTTTTTAAAAAAAATGATAATCATTTTTACAAAAATAACACTGCATTTCAATTCCAACCATTTCCTAATTTTAGACCTTCATTAGTAGAAAATGTTGTGCATTGTATTAATCACTGCTTTAGTATTATGTTACTATTGAACTGCAATAGCCAGCTATTTTTAGGCTTAGTCTTTTAAAGTTACTGGGAAAAAAAAAGACTTCAACCCTTTAAGAATAAATATGTTCTGGTTTCTTTACATTTCGTGGTTGTAAGGTGGATATCTTTGGTTTAAGGAGAAAACTACATGAACATTACGCACATGCACGTATACACATGTATGTATGTATGTGTGTGTATATATATATATATATATATATATGGACCAAACAATCTCAGTCTTTAAAATAGACACTTAATGATACAATACACTCTAAGATTGTCCAGGTCTAAATGCATAATTTGTGGTAAAGAATTTAATACGCAAATCAAGACAATCAAGATCAGATTGAAAGAAAGGATCTTTTATTGTGCAAT
>JAOWBL010000004.1:5841649-5864665 GCA_028564865.1 Zenarchopterus dispar | reverse complement strand
ATTTGTGGTAAAGAATTTAATACGCAAATCAAGACAATCAAGATCAGATTGAAAGAAAGGATCTTTTATTGTGCAATAAGTGTTTCTTGGCCAAAGGCTCAGCATTTCTTCTTCATCACCCGTGGGTTGATGTTGTTTGGGCATTTTTCCAGTGAAGACTATTTCATTTCAAATCAGGGAAGCCAGAAGGCAGAGATAATATATGTCAGATAAAGCACAAGTACAAATGAACCGTGACAACTTTAAAGTAAAATTTGTAACTCGTAACACAACAAACTCGTTTTAAAGCCATTTTCTTACATTTCCATAAGTGTGACCCTCTAAATACAGACTCTGCTTCTTTATTTTGTAAGAAGGGATCTTAATTCAGTTCCCCTGAGTTTTATGTGGTCCTGAGTCAGCACAGCTGGTGTGTCGGCAATTTGTCCATGCTAGTGAGACGTCTGCTGTGACCTTATTACCCATCTGTTTCCCCGTGAGCTGTGTGGCCGGTAAGGCAGTATTCAGGCTGCCGTCAGCAGCCCTGCAGCTGAGAGGGGGAGCATTTCTCATGAGCAGCTTCGCCAGGTATAAATATTACTTCCATCTATCAACCGAGCAGGAACATAAATTTGGAAAGGCCAAGGCAAAAAAAAAAAAAAAAAAGTCAAACATCAGGTGCAGCTTTATTAGACTGCACTGAGTCTACGGTATGTGAAGCAGGTGTGAACTCAGGTACAGAGGATTGAATCCTACTTGTGAATACAGGTGTCCTTCAGGCAGACACTGAGATGTAATGTAGATCAACCCAAACAGTCACAGCCACAAACAAAATTATTCAAACTATGATGGGTTTTTTTTTTCTTACTGAATTCTCTTCTTTCGGTTTTTCTACAGCAGCTTTCACATGTTTGGTAGAGGAATCAGAGTCCGTTTGCTCTTCAGGATCTTTGCAGATGCAGCGTGAGCCTCTTTGTGGTGCGTAGGTTTCATTGTCCTAATTGCTTCACTGGCTGCACCTGTGAACGTGTGAATAAAGTGTGCCCGGTGTTGTTCACAGGAGAGATCATCATTCTCTCTGCTGCTAGTCTTGCCTTTGCCAAGATGTTTTAAATGTTGGCTAGTTTTTTTAAATTAATTTTTTTCCTCTTCCAAGATTGTCTCACTGTCCATTTTACATTGAGCTCTAACGAGCAAAGCTTTAACAAATTAGGGCTTTTTGCTCTGTATCATTAATTTGAGGGATTTTCCCAGCTTGTTCTTAAGGCACCAATGTTAAATGGAGACTGAACTCACGAGAAAAGTAAAGGACGGTGCACATTTGCCTAACGCAGATAAAAATAAAAGAGTTATGAATTCATTTTACTGGACTTGTCAAGAGCAAGGACACAGAAAATGATTCCAATGATTTTTAGGGCACTAACTCTGAAAGAGACAAACTATTGTTGCAGTTATAAAACCATTCCTTTGTAAAAGAGGGAGACTTATATTTTTGACATGGTCCAAAACTCCTTTCTTCATCATTATGGACTCGGGAGACTTACTATTCCCACAGGAGGGCAGTCTGTTGCACCAAACCACTTGACTGATCAAGTTCACGGGAGCTTTGAAAAAGAGCAGATGTCCTCATCCACATGAGCACACACACACATAAATCTTTATAGCTGATGATGCATATCGTCAGCTAATCTCTGGCGCTCGGTTTCTCCCACTCAGCTCATTTGATCAGAACAAATGGACAACAGCATACTGGATGTTAAACAATGTGGTCAAATTACAGCACGGCACTAAGGCAGATCATTAAACCTGAGCAGGAGGGACACGTATATCTCTGGGTTGAGTCTGTGTTTTTAAGGTCAGATGAAAGATTTCTACGCAAGTTAAGCTGGATTTACTTTTCATTACAAAATTGTTTAAAGAGAAAAAAGTGCTTGTAAGTCTGTGCTTCAGCATTTGTTTTAGCAAATGCAGGTGCATCTGGGGTAAAAAAAAAAAAAAATCACAGTTCAGAGAAGTACATGGTTAAATATAAAATTATTCACTTTTCCATGTTCAATAAAACCCACAAAAGAAAGAAGGCCATTTTGGTCATTTTATAATTGCCATGAAAGAGTGCATTACTTTGAAAGAAAATGTTGGGGTGGTAAATGAATCAAAATTTATGGAAGCTACTCAAGTTTAATAGCAAAACATGTGACATTTGTTCAGTGAGAGTTTCGGTTTAAAGACTCGGCCACTGCTACCAAACAAGTGCCACTCTGTCATCAGCAAGTTTGAAGTTGTGACACTTTTATCAAAGATTTTGTTCATGTTTTTAATTCGAAGCTCTTAAATGGAAATGTCAGGGATTTTTTCCTCACTTTTTAACAAAAGTAGGCTGGTTACTTCCACATTTTTCTAGTCTTTATGGTATGCCCATCCCAGGTGTGTTTCAGCCAGTAGTTTCACATTAACATTCATTCAGTGGTCAGTGTCAAGTTTCAGAATCTAAACTGACTTAAAGCCATAGACTGTAACAGAAGAAGGGGTTAAACTTCCCGAGACATCACCCATAGTTTTCTTTGTTTTGTTTTGTTTTTTAAGACTCAGTTAAAGCCTAATATTTTAGGACTTTGAATGCCACCATATTGTCAGGAGTTGACTCCGCCCATCCCTGGTTCCTTCATTTTCAGAAGGAATCAGGATGGACGAGCAAACCAGGAAGTTAGTTGGGACACGCCCAGCTCAGCTTACTTATCTCCAGGTAGCTGTTTTATTCAGGCTCATCAATAAGTCCCGATGAGCTGATCAGATATTGCCATTCATCTTCATTTCAGATGTTGCCACTGAAAAGACTTCCAAAATGATTACTGCTGCAGCTGAAACAAGGACTTTACAATCTTACTTGATTGTACTTGCACCAAACCAGGAGACTCTATATAAAGCATTCAAATGACCAAATATACCTTAAAATTAAATTTAAACTGATATTTTAGCAGTTCAAAACATTTAAGATATCTTTGTCTGCCTTAAATAGACTTTAAACCATAAGATTTTAAGAAAATAAAGGCCAAGTTATATCTTTTTGTGTCTCTTATCCACTTCTTTTCATTTTTAATTTCATGGGTGATTTAAAAAAAAAAAAAAGATAAAGTTTCCACTGTGCTGTAACTATAATGTGCACTTAGATTGTGTTTTTGTTTGGTGTATTAAGTTTTTCATGCTTCTGGAAAGTGAAGCAGGTCTCTCCTTCCTGAATTTTTAATTAGTCAAAGAAGGGTGTGACCTACATAGTCTCATTGAGGCAAAACAGAAATGTGACTGGTCACCTGATCCACGCCCCACACATCCTCCCCACCTCCTCCCATTATCCCCTCTCCAAAATCAGAGAAGCTCATTTCATCTAGATAGTGAATGGGTGAGGGCTGCTGTGAAAACAAGGGCACTTGTTTACGGGTCAGTGAATTACTGTAATGTTATGTGTGCCTTGGCTGGTGAGGGCTTGTGTGAATACACTGGCTGGCACCTTCTCTTCTCTGATTACAAGACAGGACAGGTACGGTGTGACCTATGTACCTCTGAGACACTTAAGACTCTGGTACGGTTTCAGCCGCTGATGTCACCTGGATGCTGTTCCCTGTTTGCCAAGTACCTGAGCTGTGCTTGTGATGTCAGCTCAACACAAGATGGGGCAGATTTGGGGCCTTAATCCACAGATGAAAAGTTGTGTATCAGAGCTCTGAAATGATAAATACTGACTGTTGTATCAGCAAAATCTGTAGTAACAGTCTCCTCAAAAGGTGTCAGATGAGTTAAAAATTTTACCAAGTACATCCAACAAGATTTCACTGCTAAATTTAGGCCAATACTATTATCACATTTCATTTGAGGAAAAAAAAGTATTTATGTTTATATATATATATATATATATATATATAATACATGCATTTGAGATTTGGGGTAGTTTTGTTTGTCTTTTCTATGAGTAATGCAAAAGAAGATAAAAGAAAAAATAATTTCAATGGTTTGAAGAGAACTCTTAAAATTTTGAAAAACTTATAATTCTTCCAACATAAATTACAAATTAAAACAAAAACAACAACAACAACAAAAAAATGAAAGAAACATCAAATAAAATGAATAAAATATTTTACAAATTGTTGGAAAGCATATCAGTAAAACACGTGAATAAAACATCTGGAGACTGTGTTGATTGACTTGGGGTATTTGTAGCCTGGCAACATCAGAGTTGCTGATGTCAGATGCATAAAAAAAGCAGATATAACAAATGATTTTGTTTTCTGCGGAGAAAATAGAAACTCACTGCTGACACTTAAGTTTAGACAAATCCGATTATAATATAGTGTTGCATAGTCAGAGTGGCGTTGCTCTGTCTTGTTTATGTTGTGAAACAAAAAAAATGCTCCATTGTTATGTTGTTGTTCTACATAAATGACAAAATAAAAAAAGAAAATAATTAAACTGAATTGTGTAAGATGCAGAGACGCTCTTTCACAGTAACATGTCCAGGATTACAGCAAAGGTGTTAATTGTTACTGGAATCCTGCCACCTTTACATTTACTGTTCTGTCTGCAGTCTATGTGCTTGAATTCCTTCAGTAAAACAACATCTGAACTAAGGTTTTAAAAAACCCATCAAAAAATAATGTTTTCATGGCAAAAAGCTCAGCAGAAAACTTCAAGGAAATACAACAATCACAGTTTGACGAGAGTCGCTGCAACAGGTTTATATGAGATTTAAATGTAATTTATCATGCACAACTGGAATTATACTTAATATTATTATAATTAACTTTTTTCTTACTCATGGTATTTTCTGATTTATCCATAAGATCTCTGCTGACAGTTGGAGTTGTACATTATGTGCTTTATGAGTGTGACTTTGTGTGAACGTTGCTTCATTCATGCTTCACATAAAGAGCTCCCACCCCAAAAAGGATGGAGTGATTAGCCACACTTCGCACTTTAAAAACTGATTTTAATCGCAGCTTTCCTTGAACAACCTTTGAAGTGTAAAACGGAGAAGTGTAATGAGACTTACAAAGGATTTAAGTGGCCCTAGTTGGGGACTCAGACTGGTCCAATAAATAATGCAACAGTGTCTGAGGGGGCAACACAATCTTTCTGGAATGAATGTACAGAGGACTCCAACACTTCAATCACTATCGAGTGTACCTGTTTAATTCATTAGGTTAGGTAAGATTTAAATCAATTCCTGCTTAGACATTTGTTTAGTTTGGCTTATGGTGCGGCAGCGTTGGTCTTCCAGTCCACCGCTGGCTGAAACATCTTAATAACCGTTGAGTAGATCATAAAAATGAATGAGTGAATTTTGGCACAGACATTTTTGGTCCCCTCCGGAAAAATGATTTCTATCATTGACATTTCATCTGCAGTAAAATCTAAATCTACTTTTAACGGTGCAGATGAAAGGAGAGCATTAAAAGGCACTAAACAGGTTGAGGCCAGTGGAGCAACATTTGCCTTGAAAACTGTGATTTAAACTACAAATCTGGGTGAAGTTATTTCCTGAGGGGCCACGTCTTATAGCTCATTAACATGAAACCAATAGCACACAATTCTTTCATCTTTTTCTTATATTTTCTCAGTTAAACATACACAATTCACCTGATTCACTGCAACATTTGCAAGATTGCTCAATACCATTACCTCTTTGGCCGTATAATTTCCAAATATGGGTCACCAGACGAATAATCTCATCTCGGGAGTGATTTTCTCTCCGGTCTGGTGCAGAGGCAGATGCAAAACACCAGATGATTTTCACCCACAGTGGATCTTCTGAGGTTAAATAGGACCAGAGTGCACATCTCTGTGGACACACTGATGTTAGGAGGATATATGACAACATCCTGTTTCCTTGACTGATAACTTATATCTCCCACTTTGCTAGATGATAAAAAAACATTGTGATATGTCATCATGGGATACGTCAACAAGCTAGCTCAAGTTAGTCCAGTCCCTTTTTTACAGGATACTCTGGAAAGACGAGTTGCCCTCTTAGTAACCCCATTCATGTCATGTTTTCAAAAATGAAAGTCATAAAAATTCTGCCTGTGTCAGACTGAGAATTTCCTGTTTCATTGACGTTACCATCCGCCATCTCGGCTAAATGTCTGGTTGGATAAACTGTGCAGTTGTCTAATATCTCTGGCTTGCAAACGCTGCACAGCAGTGTCCATCCATCCTTTGGCTGACCGACAGCTCATCATCAATGGCTGGGACTTTACCATGCGCGGCTGGCAAACGACAGCAGCTCAGCCTCCCAGAGCCAAAGCTCGCTGGCAGCTTCCTGGGGTTGGACGCTAACTCTGAACAGCAGAGCTTTCAATTTCAATGAGTTATTACACAACTAAATCTGCGCGGGAGACCTTGCAGGAAAAAGGAATTTCTTTCACATCCCCTCACCCCACCCTTTTTCTCTTTTTATTTGTTAATGACGTTGAAAACGGGAATCATTTTGTATTCTCAGTAAACATGAACATCTGTTCTGTGCCATCTGGACACGCTGCTGTCGGACGAGTTTGACCACGATGACTGGTCAAAAATAAATGTGCAGGCTGGTTTGAGCGCAGCTATTTTTGCACGCTTGACATAAAATATTTCATAACACAGGATGTATGGTGAAATATATATATACAGGATGTACGGTAAGAAAATGTGGGATATTGGTTATGGATATTAAGAAAAGAAAAACTGCCACTATTTTTTAACTAATGAGCCAAAGTCTTGATGGGTCTCAGAATATTATCTGGCAATAGATTTGAGGTCCTCAAATATATATTTTCTGGGACAAAACAACCACATAAATCTCCACCATAAACACAGAAATGGAGAGATGATGACGCAAGCGAAACAGACCTAGATAAGCTCCCTGTGAGCTTAAAATACCAAACAAAGTAGGCCTGTATCTTACGGTATAAACCAGACACCTGGGATAATGCAAGTATAGCACAAGGCCACAAACAATATGTTAACAGGAACAAATTTATGCACGTACACACTCAGCTGTCAAGCCATCTTCACCTGCTGCCAGAGAGTGTCTGCAGGGTAATGACGCAGACCAAAATAGCTGTGTGTCAACCTTTGCAATAATTTGCAAACCTTTTTAATCTAAACTCCCAAAGATGCTTTCACTCTTCTGTCTCTTCTGTGGGCTGATATTGCTGAAACAAACAGGTGCATGATCAAAAACCAATTATCACATAGGCAGCGCTCTTTTCAAGAAACAGAATAGAGGAGGACATACAGACTTTAAAGAAAATTGTATATTGTTTAAGACACAGAAAACACACAAAAAAATGCAGTAAATTATATAAATGCATGGATGAATGGATAATAAAAAGGGGTGCATTTGTAGAAAGTAACAACAACAAAATGAGCTCTCAAGTGACAGAGGGGAAAGCAAAGGACTCACATGCAGTGATATATGGACTTGCAGTATAACATGTGAGAAAAGGACAAAGGGAAACTAGAGTATACTGCATTTACACCTGTACTGTACTGCATATGAAGTGCAGCCTTCTCAAGGCTGTTGATACCTCAGTGTCTTATTTACTCTTGTCTTTATTGATTTCACACACCCATTCAACTACTGCAACTTTGAAATGTAATCTCAATGTCAATAAGAAGCACATTGCGCACTTTGGTGTTATGAAAGTTTTCACTGTTCACTTGGACAAATGTATAGACAAAAATGTCACCTCGTGGAGCTGAAAAATGTAATGAGAAGCTGAAAAGACTCTTGTCCCGTGAAGACAGAAACAACTAAGGTACGTGAATGGGTTTACACTGAGAAGTGATGGGTGCTGAGTGCAGGCATTTGCCTGAAAAAAATCAGTACAAAGTAAGGGTTATGGTGTGATGAGATGTGTAAATGTGCCAAATCTCTAGCCAGACTTTTTCACTGACTCCAAATTTCTCCACCTCTTGAATCTTTTGAATGGCATTACCTACGCTAGGACACAGAAGCAAAATACCAGATATACACCAGAAGCATCCAGGTGGTATCTTCGGATTGGTGGCTGATTGAACTTTAAAGTCATGGCTAAATAATTCCATTTTCTTACTCCAGACGCACTCCACTGGATGTCCATAAAAATACAATTTATTAACCTGACCTACATAAAAGTCTTTGTATACAGTTGTGCTGACATCAAAGCCGTGAAGATTATATTTTAAGCAGTGTCTGTGATTTATCTCCAGCTACTTGGTTAACTGCAGTATTAATCACGCAGCGAACTGTGTCTGGTATTTAATCTAAAATCTGCAAATGCAACCATCTCTCCCTATAAGGTAGATGCTCCTGTTTATGTTCTGTGAAAATAAGAAAAAAATACGGTGAAATAAATCTCACACTGCATGACTGATGAGCACTTTTCAGTTCAGCAATGTGTGTTGTTGGCGTTGTTTTAGATACAACATCCTCTTGGGAAATTGGACTAATTAAAAGTAAAGGTGTGCCTATAGATAGGATATAGATAATATTAGCCAAAACTGTTGGCGTGCAGCATTCTGGTTTGTGCACAACAAGTAATAATGTGTAGGTATAAAGGATACAATAAAAAAACATATGGCCACGCCTGGGTTAGTATAAGGATCATAATCCTAGAGATTTAGTCTCAGCTCAGATGGATTGTCCTTTCTTTGTACTTGAGGTGTCTGTGATCAAATCTTATCCGGCTGCAGTGCTGGTGTGGGCGTTGTGAGAGCACTGTTCTAGGTTTACACACAAGTTACAGATGCAGTGGATACACTGACACAGAGAAAAAACACGCAAGAGCTTCTGCTGATCTTTCCGAGATGTGCACTCACAAGAACACAGACATTCAGAGATGTAACCATCTCTGCATATCAGATCTCAGAGACCTGCAGAATAGTGTAACTTGTACTGTTTCATACTTGAGTCTTTGAAGAAATGTCACTGTGGACTGCGAGTACCTTATTCAGGAAACTCTTGTCTCCACCTGCAAAGCAAAGACTCCCACACTGGTCATTAAAAAGTGACTTTCCACTGTTGTACCTAGGGTGTGAGGGGATACAAACTAAAGTTTATATGATTATCAATCATGGACAAATAGTCTGTTTAAATATGTGAAACATGTTTCTCGAATCATCTGTAACACAAAATGACTTATGTGACTACAAAACAGTATAATCAAGAATAAGTCTGGACATTGCTAAATTAAAAATAACTAACAATTTAACTCTTTTACTTGTCTTTTCTGTGTGTAAAAACACGATAATAATATATTTTTATCAAAGTGAGTTAGTAACAGGCAAGTACAATCTCAGAAAAACATTTAACTTTTTTCACCAGGCCAATATCTATTAAAAAAAGAGAAGTCAAAAGGGGAAAAATAAGTCATGTGGGCAATGCTAAGTACACCTGTGATTCAATAGCTCAAAGATCTAGAGTTAGCAATAATAATTAAGTATAAAATAATAATAAGTGGTCATTTCCTACATTGGTTTATCCATCTCTCACATTGTTGTCTAGGTATTTTAGTCCATAGAAAATTGTTTTTTCATTCAAATTCAGTTTTGTGAACCTCAGTCATGTTTCTATTTTCTTTTTAAATAAAAGAAGCTTTCTACTGGCAGCTCTCCCAAATAAACTGAACTTGTTCAATCTTCTACTTGTGCTGTCATGAACTTCAACATTTATCACACATGGTGGCTGTAGAATTTGAGATGTTGCTTGTGAGTTTGTTATTTTATTTATTCATTTACTCTTTTTTGCCCTGAGCATTACACTGTCTAACCCTGGATTAAATTAGCTGGGATGTCCACTCTTGGGATATTGGCAACCCTCACAAATGCTTTCCATGTGTGTATGATCTTTCTCATCATAGAGAATTGAACTCAGTTACATGGAAACAGTTTTATAACCATTTCTACATTGATCGGCAGCATCAGTCATTTCTTTAAGAACAATGCTTATGTCTTTCCCTCTTGGCATTGTGTTAACACACAACCAAGTGCCCCAAACTGACAAAATGACAATATTCATAGACGTCTGCACATCTGCCAAAGATCCATCTATCAAGGTCAGATGATTAGCAGCACCTGGCTCTAACTTACCCTCCAATACTCCTTCAAATCAGTGAAGTTCGTGGTATTCCTTTTTTCCCCCTTCTTTTTGTTATGAACACAGTCATGTGTTGCTTGTCTGAGGTTTTATTTTCCCAATACAGAGATCCACTACAATCAGATAATTTTTACCATATTTTTTATACACACAAATAAAAAAAACATAGGATTTAAAGAGCAGATACTAAGGATGGAAGAACATCTTACAAATGAATGGAAATCACATAAATTGCAGCGTGTGCTGTATAAACATCTTAGCCCCAAGCTGGCCTTCCCAACAGTTCATCAATTCAAAATGTACAGAAATAATATAAATAAAAATAATGACCCTAGGATAAATAAACCCTTTCAATGTGATTATTATGAGTTTGTTCCATTTCTATATCTACTGTATTGTGTTTGGATCTCCACAATTATGTAATAAGGTCTCTATATAAAGACAACATCATATCATCTTAGAAAGAACATACATCTATTTATTCAGTCTTTTAAAATTAATTCTGAAAATTTCATCAGTTATGAGGCGCGACAGGCGTGAAAAGTGTCTCTCGGAAAAACCCCGGCTCACGGTGAAAACCTATTTATAGGAAAAGATTTTTGAGCCAAATAACAAAAAAGAAAAGCTGCATTGCATAATGAGATAAAATAAGACGTACGGTACACGGCTGACCTTCCGGGTTAAGGTTGCTGGCAGACAGACAGGGGACGGGATGGTAGCTGTACCAGCTGTTCGCCATGTGTTACGCTGCCTGTGTTATTAGTATGATGATGAAGTCGGATAAAATATCGTGACAGGCACCCAGTGTCGTTGTATAAGGGATTTCAGTTCAGCACAAAAGGACGGGAAAAGTGTAGAGACAGCAGACAGAAAGAGTGCAGCAAGTGAAGGCAGGCGGCAAATGGACGAGTGCAATTCTGAGAAAAGTGTGTATGTGCATATGCCTCCCGTTTACGCTGTTTATTCATGCATAAACTACGAGCCAGTGAGTGCATGCGCGTTTGGGTCAAGTTGGTGTGCGTGGTGATCACAGTGTCTTCAATTAAGGCAATGTTTGGGCTTATCAATCATGTCCGTTTCCCGTGTGATGGCCGCTCAGTCACATGCCCCATCCAGCTGTTGTTTACTTTTCCTGCTGTTGCTCCTGCACTCTGCACAGCTTCACGGTGCTCTTCTGGTGAGTTCTCATCATCGCTTTGGATCAAAGGCTGATGGAATCCAAATATGTGGCTTTGAAACAGCGAAAAAGGGGCTGTTTCATGTCAATATGTAATAAACTTTGAGTTTCTTAAAAGCAACTTAACCTCTGCACCTAAAAGGAGCACCCGCCGAGCTAAAAACTGTGCAGCTATAAATAAACACTGTGGACAAATTAAAGAACACAACAGACAGCAGAAGGTTTGTGCCACTTTATTAGTGATATTTCAGACCGAGTCTATTGAACCATCATGTTCATTGAGTAACTGAGGTTCATAAAGGCAAAGAGCAATCCATCCCTGAAACCTCGTTTTCTTGAAAGCCTCCACTTGGTTATGACATGAGTCATCGACTGGATGCTGCCAGCTTCCCGCAACCGCTGATTCTGATTAGAGTGACAGTTTGCATCTACGAGAGCTTGAGCCTATCTGTATCTGTATCATGATCGCACTCTGTCTGTCGAGTTTCAGCTGCGGTGCCAGCTGAAGGTCAGGTTTTATTATGATTCGGAGGTTTTTTCGCCCAAACCCTGCAGCCTTGCGTACGTCCAGATCTGACATTTGAGCAAGAGCGCGTCTCCATGTAACAGAGCATCATCAGAGAATGTGGGCCTTGACTCCCCCTCATCTAAAGCCAGGCAGATTAATTATCAAAATGGCAGTTGCTTTATACTGACAAACAGATTAAAGCAATTTCCATAACTCATCCAGTGCTGTTAAGATGAAATGACAGCTTTGTTTTAATTTTCAAGGAAGGTTTGCGTGCACCAATAAGACATGGTGCATGAGAAAAATGGACCTGTAGCTGACAGCGACTGTGTAAAAGTGCTTTGTTTGTACTTATTTATTTATTTATTAGAGCTCAGTCTGTAATTTAAATCTTCAGAATACTACAACAGTGATTTAAAGTGGTAAAATAGAGTCCCAGATGAGATAATAATATCTCTTACATAATAATTTCTGTAGATCAAAAAATATAATAATGTCAGGAAATGTTGAGGATGTACAGACGAGTGAAAGGTTTCCTTAAGATCAAATAATCACTCACACGCTGATTGAAGTAGTCTGTGGCAAAGCTGGAGAGGTATTTTTCCACGCTGTGACCGGTCATGTTTGAAGGGGACATAATATAAAAGAAAAAGCTATTTTTCTCTTCTTGAGGCAATATATTGGAATGTCTAAAGTGACTACCAACTTAGAAATTATGAAAAACTACTGGAATCTGTCGGTAAAAGATTTACAGGGTACCGGGATATCACAGATCTGAGGAATATTGTACAGCTTCTACAGCTTTATCTCAAACAAGTTTCATACCATGTTCCATCACAACATTTTACAAACATTTCTTTAAGACATCAGGAATTTTTTGTCAACTTTTGAAAAAAAAAGAGTCTTTCAAAAATGCAGCAATTGTTTTGATGGGAGCAAATTTTGTTTGCTATTAATGTGCCAATCCCAACTGGTTTGCTCAGCTGTCATTCAGCAAATGTCCTGTCACAACTCTGTTAAAGTCCTTCATCTTATCTCTTTCAAGAACGGAGAAATTCAAGATCATGCCAAAGGGTTAACCATTTAATCTCATTTAACTTATGAACTAGGTAACAGAGAAGATGTCCCAGTTGTCAGTAACGGATCTGTCCGGAGCCAACGGGTGATGTGGAAATCCATGACATAAAATCTGACTTGTAAAATTAAAATATTCATATTAGGCAGATTTCTGAATTCTAAACAAAATCACTTCCGTAATTTTAAACATAATGAGGAAAATGAGTTTCTGAAAATAGAACTAGTATTTGACAATTAAAACTTATATTTAAGTAATGAATTGCTAAAGCACAGGAAAAAAAACCCCTTCAAACTCCCAAAAGTTAATATAACAGACTGACATCATCCTCTGTATCTGTAACATCATCTGGGAAAATAATAGTTGCTGGAGACAAACTAGAAGGCTTCAAGCCTGCAGAGTTGGGCTGAAGTGATGCAATTGTTGGTTCCACTGATGTCAAGTCTGATGAGTAAAGTGAGTCATTAGGGACAGATTCATTAGCTTGAAATTGAACTGGACATCTTGCCTTTCTGGAGGATTATTTATTTGCTGGAGCACCAATTCACAACAAATCCAAGGGCACTTTACCAAGAAAGCAAATGAGTTGAATTAAACACATTCTTTTTTATTTAACCCGGTTTCCTGAGCACATACAGGATATCAGCAATAATGGAAAGAAAAAAAAATCCTTTTTTATATGGAAAGACTTCAACCAGAGCCAGACATGTGAAGGGTGGCCTTGACTGGCTGTGAGGATGGCAAGATAGAAAGAAACACAAGCATTTAAGGTATAGAATCAATATAAACCTATGTTACTTTATGTCACTACTTAAAGCAAAATGCATTCTAGCAAACTCCCCATGTTTGCTTCACTAAACTGCCTTGGAGGTTGCCTGCCATGAATCGACACCTCTCTCAGTGATGAGCGCTGTGCTCAAGGCAACTTCATCTGTGGATAGTCAGACAAAGGCATTATATTTTCCTCCCGCTCCAGCAGATTAAACCTTCTGGTCAATTTCTCATTTCTCTTTGGGGATAATTTGCGATCACCAAAAATTTAAACTGTTCAAAGAAATCTGGAATAAAAATGGGGAAATGAGATGTTTAATCAGGGGTGGCTCTTTTAAAGTGGACACCAAAACCTTTAAAAACCCGATTCTCTAAGTTCAATTAATCATTAAGGGATCTGACAGGATGGCTGTGAAACCAGGAGATTCTTATCTCCCTTTCTGAGAGACAGAAAGCAATAAATATTGCATTAGTTTAGACAGCTCAGGCAATCTGAGCCACAGTCCAGAAGTAAAATGACCAACAGACAGCACATTTGGAGTAACAAAAGTCTGAATGTTACTATATCATCTGGCACTGCAAAGATGCTTTCTTTGGCAAATGTAACTACCTAAAAAGAAAGAACCAGGAAGGAGAGCTAAACATCACATGCTGACATAACATTCAAATTAGGCTGGTCATTTAAGTTTGATCACATGTGAGATTGTGTATTAGTTAAGAGGCTATTGCTACATGTGTTCATAAACATTCCAGTTGTGAATTCTGACAAATTAACATAAAAATATTTTTACTTCTGAATATTATTCTCAAAACAGAAAAGTTAACCTCCAACAATACCACTGTTAAGGAACAAATTAGCCCACGTCAATAGCAGCTGGGAGTCATTCTTTCTCACCTGTGCACATGCCTGGCCTCTCTTTATTGTCAGTTGCTGCTAATATGAGACGTGAAGCAGGCTGGGAACTTTGCCATGTTAGAGCAGGAAAAGCACACACTTTTTTTCTTTATTTTTTGTCTGAGTACAGTATATAATAATGGTTAATGCTAAATTTGGCAAAACCTGGAAGTCACAAATGTGTGTATTTTGATCTTACAACGGAGGTGTTTTTTTATTTTTTTAATTTTTAATTTTTTTTTTTTTGTGCGTGGGTATGTGTGAGTGTGTCCTTCACCAGCCCTCTTGATCACTAGAAAAACCTGATTCTGTGAAAAAGGACTAAGATCCCCAACAATGGGACACAAACAAGAAAAGAAAACAGTGATGGGTGCAGCTTGGTGGCTGTGTGGTGTGTTCTAGTGTAAGTGAATAAGTGTGTAATGAATTGTGCTGAAGTAAAAGGATGGACATTTTAACGTAGGACACACAGAGAACGGAAGGAGCATTTCCTGTTCAGTTGTGTAATTTGTGTGTGGAATCTGTGTGGGATGTGAGTAGGCTTGTGAGTATATTTAAATGTCTGTCTAGGCTGGAGGGGTAGAATGGGAGGGGATAGACACATATCAATTACATGAAAGTAACATATACATACCATGTATGTATAGATATAGACATACATGACTTCATATTGGTATATTTACATATGTACGAGCATTTAAAGGCACATGCACAGATGTGACTTCAAGTAATGATCCACTCAAAAGCCCCAGTAAGTCTTGGCAATTAGCCTGCATGCAGAGCAGCAGGGGTCTGAAACCAGATCAGCCATTGTAACTGATGCTATGATGGTTCAGTCTGTGAAGAGTTTCAGCCTTAATTTAATCTCGTGAGCTTTCTGCGCGATGAAAAATTATATGCCTGATTTTTTTTAATCATTATGTACAAATCTTTGAACAGAGGTTAACAAAGTAAAAGGATTATTTCTACATATCATGGTTTACTGTTGTCAAGCAGTTTTTAAAAATAAGAGCTTCATGGGGCCTCTTTTGTGAAAACTATTATGTGCAAAGGAAAAAATATAGGAAATGAATTGTGCACAATAAAACTGGGATAAAACAATCAATCTAAGAGAAAAGCTAAGTAGAAAGGATGAGTCTTCCATGATGATTTAAAAAGCCCGAAAGTGGGTAAAGATCTTCTGTAGGTGGATGGCTGCTCCATGATTTAGGTGCAATAACACCAAAAGCCTGATTAAATCTTGTTCTGGCCACCACTAAAAGCAACTGATTCGATGACCTCAATGCTCTGGCTGGAACATGAGTATGAAGCAGCTCAGTCAGATAATGTCGTGCCAACCCCTTCATAGCTCTAAAAGCTAATAATAAAATTTTAAAATCAACCCTAAATGGAGCAGGAAGCCAGTGGAGAGAGCTCAACACTAGTGTGATGTGGTCCCTCTTCTTCTTGCCAGTTAAAAGGTGAGCAGCTGCATTTTGCACTAGCTGTATTTATTGGATCGACGAGTTCTCCATTTCCACATGCAAATACATTGCAGTAATCAAGGTGAGATGTCATAGAAAGCATGTATAACTATCCATATCTTTAAAAATGAGAGACCTTAACTTAAGAAATTAGCCTCAGCTGAAAGAAAGTTGACTTGGCAAATAGTGCAATCTTCATTATGAAATTTAAAAGCATTTTAAAAATATATGCCAAGAGTTAACTCAGGAATGCGCATGATGCAAAAGAAACCCAGGAGTGGCAGCCCAGGTTCTCCAAACACAATGACCTCTGTCTTATTTTCATTACGTGTTGGAAAATTTAAAGATAACTAGGTTTTAATATCTTTTAGCCAGTCAAGCAGGGGCTGTAGAGGAACCCTTACTTTTTAAATTTGAGGGTATGTAAAGCAGTGCATCATCAGGATGGCAGGATGGGTTAACATTGTGTTTATTAAAAATAAATCTTAGGGGACACATATAAAATTAAAAAAAGGATTGGGCCAAAGATATAACCCTGGGGAACGCCACATGAATGAGGTGGACAGAATGCACCTGTATGAAAAGGATTTTCAAATTTGATGCCACGAATTCTCATATTTGGCATCATAAGACTAGCAAAATATTAAACTTGGTATTTATGCATGAATAAACACTGAGGAGAAAAAATAGTGGCAGGAGCCAAACGCAGGAGATGAGGACGACAGGAATGCAAAACAAAAAAATCTTTATTGGAAAAAAAAACAGCAACACAAACAGAGATTAAAAAAACAAAAAAAAACTTAGCTTCATAAGCAAAAACAACATCCAGGGAAACCGAAAACCAGCAGGAAGGAAGGGAAAGAAAAGGCACGATATACTAACAAGACTGACGAGACACAAACAGTTAGGGCAGACAGGAGCAAGGGAACACAGACTTTCAAAATAAAGCAGGAACTAGTCAAAATTTAAACCCATAACACAAATAGTGAATCATTGTATCAGGGCTTAGTTGATGATGGCTTTTTTTTTTTTTTAAATCCCTGTACATCTAACTCAGAATGAACCTACTCAGAGTTGATTCAACTAATTCAGATCTCCTGATTTGAAACTCAGAGTTTACCATGTAAAGGTGAACCACCTCAGAGCTCATGTTTTTAGTAATGGCCGAATACTCGTGTTTGAATTCTCTCTTCTTTTTTTTTCTTTTTTATTGAGCACAATAATTCTGGTTAACAATAGAAATACTGGCTAAAACCACAAAATTAAAGCTTCAGTGGTTCCATGGGATTAAGTCTGCTCTGGTTCCATGGGATTAAGTCTGCTCCGTACCTTGAAGATCCAAGTGTTTGCGAACCCATAAACCATAATCGATAACTGTGTTTTTGAGGCCAACCCTTTACAACAAAAATTTATCGTGACTACATCAATTCAATGAATAATGAGCATTTGTATGTACAATTGACACGTATGCATGCTACTTTATAGGGTTCATAAAAATCTACTTCATAGTGTTCATAAAAAGTTTTTCCAACAACTTAAACCAAATCTAAACATGATCATTATTCTGGCAAAGCTTTGTGGGGGCACCTTGGGATTAAATGGTGCCTCATAAGCTTCACAGGAAACATGGAAGTTCAGAGATGAATACTGCAAACTCTGACTTTGACTCCTCCTTGACTCCCTCAGCCTCATTTTTCTCTAACATATATACCGCATTGAATGCGCACAGAAACTGTAATTACACAAGGAGTGTAATTTGCAGTGGTCCATTCTCATTTCCATGCTTCGCTCATATGTGAAATACAAACTAATCAAACCAAAGTGCTTTCAGCCTGTCAAGGTTAGGGCTCTCCATGCAGTAACGGTTAAACATGTAGGAAACCTGGAAGCCAGTTTCCTTTGGGAAATTTAACCTTGCTGTTCTGCTGAGGTGGCTAAAACGGCAGGGAGGCCTTACAGCGTTGGGAAAAAAAGGAGGTGAAACAGGTGAATAGTGACATTAGGGAGGGCTGGAGTGAACCAGCTGAAATGAAGGCTCTCAATGTTTGGGAGGAGAAAAACAAAGGTCAAGGCAGGGAGTGGATAAGGAGGGGAGCAAAGTCACAGGTTATGTGCTTCACCCCAGAGTAACTCTGAACCTTCTTTGGCCAAATTATGACTAGTAACACATCACATCCTCTTGTCCTTCGCTTACATTTTCAATTCATCTAAAGTAATTCCCTCCTCTTCTTCTGTACAGATGCACAGATGTTTGTCTGCATCTGGCTGATGTGGTCTGTGTTTCCTGGTAGCTAAAGTACTTCAGATCACCATTGATTACGATGGGATTTTCCCAGCAGCCACTAAAATCACAGGCTTTCAGTGTTTAGTCTCTTTGGAGCCTTGATTAACATTTAGACTGTTCTCACACTCAGCCAACCACTTCAAGTGTTTCAGCTCAACAGATGTACACACATTCCAGATATGCTTAAGAAAATAACTTATTTATCTGGTGAGTCAATTATTGAAATATTATCCATTGTTCACTGGTTGGGTGTAAAGCTCATTTCACGTCTGTGCCTTCAGCAAAATCTGGTCTTAGAAGGCTGATAGTGAACCAACTAGCTATAAACCAACTTGTTTATAGCTGACGTATAAAGTTTAACTCTGTTAAAACTGCATTTCATGTAAGGAAGTCATGTGACCAGTTAAAACTCCTTGCATTGCCAGTGGTACCCATAATTTAACCTGCTGCA
This sequence comes from Zenarchopterus dispar, assembly GCA_028564865.1. Lineage (NCBI taxonomy): Eukaryota > Metazoa > Chordata > Actinopteri > Beloniformes > Zenarchopteridae > Zenarchopterus > Zenarchopterus dispar. The sequence goes on along the minus strand of JAOWBL010000004.1, from coordinate 5,845,954 downwards.
GAAGCTTGGCTTCATTTCGATTGCATTTCAATGTCCTCAAAAATATCATATAAACTACTGTAAATCTGCATGTGATTGCCTAAACTTGGCAAGAGTAAGCTTTAACAAGTCATTGCTTTAACACAAGGAGATAAATGTCTCACTGTGCGTAATCATTTTGTTAATGTTTGCCTTTATCTAGACTCATCCAGGGTGCTGCCTTTAAATTAAAGGTCAAAAGAAATATAAGCACCTACAGTATAATGCATTATTTATTCACCAGGATCATTGCACATTGCAGGTACACACACACACTCACACACACATCATGTATTTTTTTTTTTCTTTTGTGACATTAATTTGAGCTTACTTATAATATTTACATAATTACCAACCTAACCCTAACCCCATTCATATGCTAATCAATAGCGCAGCTGGCCTGAGACTTTTAAGGCTGCATATCATTCATTTAAAAGCTTTTTAGATTGCTCAAGCACCGTTTTTATATATGTATATTTAAGACTAATGTGCCTGGTGACCAGCCTAGTAACTTTTAACACAAACACTTTTAAGTTCTGTTTTGTCAGGAGTTTCTCTGCTCCAAGAGCACTGTCTTCATTTTTCAGTCTTCTCAGTAATGGCAGAGAAAGGTGGTAACTAGTAACCCTGCACATGTACAGAGTTCACCTTGTGGCATTTTTTTTTTTTTTTTTACTCAGGACACTGTGCACATCATCAGTGAAAAAAAAATAGCCTGTTAAGCCTTTGGCAAAATCCCAGCACATTCATCTTAAAACTTGAGTTGATGCTGTCTTTGTCAGATGGTATAGATGATATAAGATCATGATTTTTAAATGGCTAAATGGTAATGCAGTGTGATGATCAAATCAAACTTTATTCATATAGCACTTTTCACACAATGATGTCATTCTCTTGTTAGTTCAGTCATGTTCCAGGTGATAGGAGGGGGGATGGGTAGGGGAGGGGGGGCTGCAGCTTATCCTAATTGTAATAATGTCATAGAAATGCTAATTATGTTATAAAGATTTTTAGAAATATTCACAGATTCAACTTTCAAGCTTTAGTCACATTCAACAATAAGACCTTGGTCATATTTAGCTAGACCAGTCATTTGCTTCATGAAAATGATCTCTCCTGAAATAGTTCTGGTACCCTTCACATTCACAGTCACTTCCACCTCTACAGAATACATCAAGGTAATTGCAGTGGGGCAGAGGTGGGCTTTGTGCAATGAGTCCAAGAACCACTATACAAATTAAGCAAGATGGCTAATAACCTTGATCAACATTTTTTCTTTCCTGTGAAACTGACAACACCAGGATTCCTACTGAGTTGCATGCCATTTTGAAGGTCCTGGTTGTCATTCCGCCTGTGCCATGTGCTTCATTTTTCTGATTGGTTGTATGCCTACCCAATGGTGTCCAGAGGCAGTTTCTTCTAGTTATGCTTATTCTTCCCCTTGGAAACTAAAATCAAATTCAGAGGAACCAGACTAATTCTTTGTACCGAAGATGAGAAAAAAATAGGCTAAGTCAGGTTTCAGTATCAAAAATAACTTGATTAGGGAATCATAGTAACTTACCTAAAGGTGGCCCTAAGGTCCTTTTCAAATTTTAGAGGGTCCTCTTCTAGTCTAAGAAATTAAGTTACTAGATAATGACATTAGATAGAGTGGAACATGTATGATGGGGATGCAGTCAACAAAGTGAGCAAAGTGAGCTCTCTCTTAATATTATGTTTGACTTTGTTCTTGCAAATGATCTGAATATTTTTTATAACCGTATTATTGTTTTGGATCTTGGAACTTTCAGTCTTTAAGAAAGTACCCATAGAGAAGAAAGCTGTTAAGACTGGAAGGAGTAGGGTCTCATCCACAGGGTTTAAACAGGAAAAACTCCTTGCCCTGGTGGAATAAGAGGTCATATCCTCTGGAGCTCTGGGCTGACTAGCTGGCAGCTCTCCTGTTTTATTTTTAAACGGTCCCTCCAGCTTCACCAGCTCTCCAGCCTTTGGGAGGATTGTTGTTCCTGTACCAAAAACCAAGGCTGCTAAGACTCTCAGTGATTTTGGATCTGTTGCATTGACTTCTCTTGTTATGAAATCCTTTGAGAAGATTGTAAAGGATGCTCTCCTGGGGTGCGTCATAGATAAGCTGGACCCACTCCAGTTTGCCTACAGGTCACGCAGGGCTCTGGATGATGCAACAGGTACCTTTTAAAACATGGTTTTAGCCTACTTGGAGTGTCTGAAGTAATCTGTCCAGTTTGATTTTATTGATTTTATTGATTTTTCATATGCTTTTTTCATATGCTCAACCCCTCATTATAGCTGACAGATTTAAGTCCTTTTTTTAACATTCACTCTGGCCTGATATGCTGGCTAACAAATGCCAAAGTTAATATGATGGACATTCCATTATTACATGAGTGGATGACTGTCATTGTATCCTCACTGAGTGGGATAGACATTGATCAAGTATCAGACTATAGTATCAGACTATATAGGGTGGTATAAGTTCTAATTCCTGGACATAAATCCCTCTAAGATGAAGGAGATGGCTGTGGATTTTAAGAAGAATCCACCTCCTCTCTGTCCTGTCACAATCGACAATCAGTCTACTGAAATAGTGCATCAGTACAAATATGTTGGCACTATTATTGATGATTAGTTGATTTTTTAGTCAGTGCTCTCAGTAAAAAAGCTAATCATGGTAATCACTTTTATCATAAGCTGTGAAATTTTAATGTAGACACCATTTTCTTGGGGGATGTTTTACTTATGTTTTATTGAATCTTTTCCCACATTTTCTTTTATTGTTGGCTTGGATCACTTTCTCTATATTAAGGACTGACTGATGGGAATTGTGAAGGTATGTGGAAAGATTGCAGGTATGAACCTGAATGATCTTAATGAACAGGACATGGTTAGGACTTTAAAGAAGGCTAGGTCCATCTTGGATGGCCCATGTCGCCCTCTTTTTAAGTGATTTTATGTTGCTGCCATCTGGTCACAGATACAGTTTGCTATAATGGAGAGACTTCTCCCAAGCAGTCTCTGCATTTGTACCTGCCGCCTTTTTTAACAAGTCACTCTGATGTGTGGTTTTAACAGGTTGTTGTGTGTTTTTATGCAGTTTGTATGTGTTTCTGCTGGCTGTACAACAAATTGTCCTTCAGGGATAGTAAAAGTACCAATGACCCCTATGAATATTCAAGGCTCTTGTTCGGTCTCTCTCTCGGTCGCATTGCTTTCTTTAGTTGTCTATGCCATATTGACCACTGTAGCTCTTGGTGGCTGTTTCATTATTGGTGTTGATTTGTTGAATAGTACTGAGAGGACTAAGACAGGACTTCAGAGTCACTTTGGCTGGTTTTGCCAGTATTAGGGACAGAAGACTGACCAAGGACCTCCTAAAAGTAACCCAATATTTCATCACGTGAAAATGAAATTTTGTGCTGCTTTAAATAGACCTTCTCACACCATCTACCACATGTTGCTCCTCATCGGCAAATGTCACCAAACGTAGCACACCAGGAATGCTGAGGAGATCTTGTCCAGTTGACCCAATGAGTAGATGGCTAAAAAAATGTCCACAAACACGCACTGACAAACATTTTACTCAACGAGGCTTGGGTGGTTCACTTCTCCATGGCTATTCAGGAAGACACCACCCATCAAGGGATCAACGGACGTCAGTAAATCCATTACTAAAAATACTTGCCAATCCTTTGGGATTACTACGCTTAGCAAGTGAACACTGTGCATACCACAAATCTGGAATTAGGCAGTGAAAGGCTGTCAATGGTCCATGAACACCTGATCCTCTGTTTAAACATATGTTTTCATGGGCTAAAGGTGCCTGTAACTGTCAATTTATCTAACCTGCACCATGTTACACTGAACGATGTGGAATTTTCTTGAAAAAGACTTCCAAAGGTGTTAAAAAGCCAAAATGCAGGTGTCTGAAGGTTTTGTGCATTCTGTCCGACCATGTGATGCTGCTGAACCCGACAGGTGTGTGTCAAATGAACAAAATAACATTAATGAATGTACAATTTATCTGACAGGTAATAATAATCTGCAGAATTTGACTGAAGTCAGCAGATCTGATTGGGTGGGGATCCAGAGGAGAGACTGTGAAGATCAGATTTTTTAATGAGCATGTTGTACGAAGTTGTTCCAGGATTCCACATTCAGCGTTTAAAATGGTGTTGTTACTTTAGTAGTAGAAGCATTGCTTATTAAATCAGCTTTTTGTGAAGCAGAGCCAGAGTTGTAGATACCTTGTATAGTATAAGTTTGTCA
>JAOWBL010000004.1:5809200-5834199 GCA_028564865.1 Zenarchopterus dispar | reverse complement strand
TAATTTGCTTTGCATTTTCGTGGCAGAGCATTTAAATAGTACACAAATGAGATCATGTTTAAGCAGGACTGGTTCATAACACAGCTGCTTGTTTAGTACACCTCACGCTTTGACCAGTTTAGCATCACATGTGGCCCGGTCTTTGCAGCGGTGGCCCGGTCTTTGCAGCGGTGTCCTCTGTGGAAATCATCCCTCCTCTTCTGTCATAGAGCTGTCCCAGGTCCTGAACCGAAGCTCTGTCCATGGTCCTGAACTTAGAGCAGATCTGTGAACGCAGCACTCTCTTTTTGTTGCTGATTTTTAAGTTCCTCATTCTCAAAACAATTATGTTAAATTCACTGAGCATCATGACTCACAATGGCCTTAACTGATCTATATATGACTTCAAAGTGATTAAACGCACATGTTATGTAGATGATAGTTCAAAACTGTAAAGTACACAGGACATTTCCATTGGTTTTGTTCTTTACTTTCCTCACATATTCCCAGCGATTTCTCTTTAAAACGAGAATGAAGAAAACTGGATATGACATAGTCATATCACGTGCCGGTGTCCGAACGCAGATGTACATTGATGGTGGGCAAGGATTACCATAACACAGCAGTCAATGAGCTTAGTCAACTCTGACAACATTATGTAAGAAGATTGATCCCTTCAAAAGACGACCAGAAGGGAGTGCCAGAAGAATGAAGTGAAATTCATACTTTTTAAATTTTTTTACCTTGTTTTCCAAGAAATTGAGTTGTGCAAGTGGGCTGTATCTGAATATTTTGTCAGAGATGAAGATTTCAGAGAAAACGAGCAAGGGGAAGCTTCATAATGGAAATACATGTGTCTGCTCGAGCAGACAAGCCTTTTTACTTCTACATTATCAGAAAATGTTTCTCCAACTGGAGCTGGTGGAGGCCCCCCTCAGGTTTTTTCCTCGTGACATTTTCTAAGGGGTAATTTTTCAGAAGGAGTTCTTCTCTTGCAGCCAATGTAAAGACACATCCCTGCTATTATGCAGAGATTACCTCCTGGTTTGAAAGTGCTGAATGCTGGACAATGCATTACAGCACTTTATGTTTTCATCCATGTGGGTTAATAGATAAATAGATGTCTGAAACTTTTAGTGTTCCACCGACTTGTGTGCCTGGGCATTGTACGGTCTTTTAATTAGAAGTCTTACGTAAGGTAAAGGGCATGAATGACACTTCTATTCACATGAGCTTTATATTGCTTCGTGAGTGTTTGAAACTCAATAGCCAACATATTCTTTGTACACAGTGGCAGCTTAAATATTAATGGCAGGTTAGTAATATTCATTATTGATAGATTTTTAGAGAGGCCCCATGCATGGCCTTGGACACCTCTGCTCATGCTAAAGCGAGGCCTTTATCATGTTCCAGAAGACTCCCTGAAATGTTTTCTGTTAGACTATTGACCAAGGAAGTCAGCTGTTTCGGTCATTTCAAACTGGTGTCACTCCTCTTACAATTTAGCTTGTCCTTGATACACAGACTGTAACATGCAGAAAATTAGTCACCTGCGTGGAGTTGTTTTCTTATCAGAATTCTGCATTTTCTTTTAGTTTTTTGTTTTGTATTTTCGTCAGTGAGTGTACACAGCACATAATCTGACATGGAATGGTCAGTTTGGAGACCTTTAGAGGATTTTAAAAAATTGATAATGTTGCATTCATGACGTTTGGTAAACTAATGATAATGATAGTGATAATTCATCACTTGTTGGGAAAAAAACATACTAGAAGAATCACGTTCATTTGAAGTTGTTTTTTGGGGGGGTTTAGGAGGAACATCTGGTCTCATTTTTTTCCTCTTCTTTTTTTATCGGTTTATTTTTTTTCTCTGTGATATACGGTGGCAACAAATGTACATTTTATCTCTGTGCTCACAGGGTACATTCATTTGGCCGAGGAACAAATGCTGTCTTTGCAGTGTTACTGCAGTCTGTTGTGTTTGGCTACAGTCTCTCAATCAATGAGGACAGCTGTTTGTTTGTGTGTTCAGGGTGAGTTTACAAATTGAAGTTTGGGATGACACATGATTAGAAAAGTACACAGCTCATCTGGATGGGATTGACTGCATATAACCGGTGCAGCACGGGAGTGAACTGCTGGAGTCATCGATGAACGTGAAAGTGAGACTGGGTGTGGGTTGAACCTGAAGCTGCGATGAACTGAGGAAAGCTTGTGTTTGAGGTTCAGATGCAGCTGAATGGACTCCACACTGCTACGACTGCTGCTGGTTTAATTGGACCTGAAACTTCTCAATTAAACCATTTATCTTAATTCTACTCCTTCCAACATGATTTTAATTTTTAACTCTAATCATTCATGAGCAAATGGCTCAGACTGCAGAGCTGCTGGGGACCAACGATTAAATGCTATTAAATGCTCTGTTGTGAGTTTGGAATACCGCGTCTCATGATCAAAATAGAAATGATGTCATTGCAATCCTTAATGTGCATGAATATAAGAGGAAAAACATACAGCTTTCCCTTGACCTAAAACTTAACTTTCTGAGTTATTGTTTGCTTGGAAAGGCCTTTTTCTCTAATAAACTGCTTTTCTTAAATTACAGGAAAGTGATATCTCTATAAAGATTGATTTCATGTTTATCGTCATCCTTGATCCATCCAGATAGGAACTGTTATTTCCTCTTTATCTCAAATGATTGGAAAGGTGAATCAAAGCAGATGATTTGACTGCAGTTTTTTTTTAAAACATTTAAATAATATAACAGCCAATGCTTATTGCCATTGTTGTTTTAGTTAATTGAAATAGCTCACATCTGAGAGGCATGAAAAACTATTAAACAAAAAAAAGGTCACCATGCACTGTGTTTAAGTGTCCACTTCACAGTCCAATGCCTGCTGTGTAAAAATACCTTCAGTGGGTTTTATGAGGCACCTACAAGGCCGCTGTTTAGCCGAAGTGAAGACAATTATCGGACACATGATCTGTGGATATTTATAAAGCCGAGGCCTCTGCTTAATTTATTCACACAGATCCATTACTGGGTGGCCGGTCTTCCAGCCAGTCAGGCAGCCTGCCAGCCAGCAAGTCCATTTCCACCTTCAGTAACATCAATGATTGGGGCAGTAAGGCAAAGCAGGGATGGCGTCAGTGGAGAGTTTTTAGAATGAGATAGGATTCCTGAAAGCATCTATTTTCATTCGTGGTTGCTTGGCCTTTAGTGAGGCCTGGGATGCTTGGTGAAAAGAGCAAGGGGCTGATGGATCACTTCTGCCTTTGTTCATGGCAAGGTTGAGGGCAGAGACATTAACACAGCTGTGAAGGATGGGAGGGTCTCAATCCAGAGGACCTTGAATGCATACAGGAAGCGGTGTGGGTAGATAAGTCGGTGTCCTTAAATCAAGGTTAAGTTTTAACCTAAGACACTTGGTCATAACTCAAGTATGCACCTTACTTATTCTCTTCACACTAAAAGCCTCTGCACATCCATCCTGGGACATTTTCTCCTGCTTTTTGTCTGGTATTAAGACACATTGCTTTATAATAAAACAAACTGACTGCAGGACTTCTACAGCTGGAAACATTGCAGTTTTAGTCAACTTCGTGGTCTTAAGAGGTTGAATTCTGATGATTCCGACCATCCACATCTGAGTTGTCATGGAAATTGTTGCAGATATTTCTGAAATGTAAATTTAGGATAAACAAGAGTAATTTTGGCCTTTATGCTTAGTCTATCATGCTGCTCAGAACAGTAGAAAAAAAAAGCCAGAAATTGCATTGTATGTTGGTCTTAGTTTGGCTTATGTTTCTGAATTTGACTTGTTTATCTAAGTTCTAATTTATTTTTTTTACTTTCCATCGATTGTTTCTGTTGTGATTAAATAGTCGGATTTTTTACCTGACTTGTCTGTGTTGCTCTGCAGGTTCTACTGGGACTTGATAATGCTCATCATGATGATGGGGAATCTAATCATCATTCCTGTGGGAATAACCTTCTTCTCAGAGCAGACTACCACCACCTGGCTGGTCTTCAACGTGGCTTCGGACACCATCTTCCTGGTGGACCTGGTCATGAACTTCAGGACGGGGATTGTCAACGAGGAGAGCTCCGAGATCATCCTCGATCCCAAGGTCATCAAGATGAATTACCTGAAGAGCTGGTTCGTTGTGGACTTCCTCTCCTCCATTCCAGTGGATTATATCTTTTTAATAGTGGAGAAAGGCTTTGACTCTGAGGTCTATAAAACGGCCCGTGCTCTGCGAATCGTCCGCTTCACCAAGATCCTCAGCCTTCTGCGTTTGTTGAGATTGTCCCGGCTCATCAGATACATACATCAGTGGGAGGAGGTGTGTATGTCTCTACATATAAGTTAACAGGATTGGTGAATATTTGTTAATATTTTTTCTGTGTGCTGTATCTTACTCTGGCTTGATGCTTTCACAGCAGCACATTGACAGCCTTGAAGGGTTTTGCGCAAGTAATAATTACAAAATAATCATCCAAAACAAAAAGTTAATTAACTGCTATAAATCACTGGTCAAAAGTCTTGACTGCTAATACCAGATTTAGTGTTAATTTTAACACACTGATGGCTGCAATAGGTTTAAAATCTAAAATCAAAGATCATTTTTCTATTATATAGTTATATAACATGATCATATAATTTGGAATATTACAGAATATACCATATAAACTGACAAAATTACGAGTAGTTCAGTGCATTTATATGCTGACTGAACCTGATTCATAATATTTTAATTGTGGTTGTTGGAGATGACGCTTGTGGGTTTAGTGTGAATATCACAAGGTTAAATGCCTCCGGACAAAAACCAGAGGCGATAAATTAGTATCCACAACTGAGTCACCACACTTCCTGACTCAGACTATTTATCCAAGCTGCAGTGCTCTGGTAAGGATTTCATTATGTTGACTGAAAGATCCTGCCGCTCTATATAACAGCCGAAGGATTTCAGCCAGTACGCTGTAGATATTACAACCAGAGCGCTCCCATCACCAGCTGATTTGAAATATAGTTCACTTAAAATGTGAATAGCTGAACAAAATGGCATGTTTTTTTAACAAGTAAGCCAGTTTTTATGAAAGGTCCTTTCGGCCTCCCTTTCAGTTAATCACGCTCTCTTTGACGCTCACCAAAGCAAACTGTTGTGACGTCTAAATACACATGGTGCATTTTTAAAAAGTATGATTTTGGCAACACAAATGCAAAATGGTGCACCTTATTTGTAAACTGGGTTCGTTGAACAAAACCAGTTCAAGTCCCAGTCCTGAAAAGAGTCTGTAAACATTTGAAAAATGTAAGCGTATATTTTGAATAGTTTTAGCCTATGTTGTTGCATAAATTGGCATTGGAAAAACAAAAGCATTACCTATGCTTCATGAAAGCAATTTTACTAAATGTTGTTTTCAGTCCAGGATTCACACACACAACCGACTCACCACAAGTCATATTCTGACAGAGAGCTCAGTATAAATAGTTTAATTTTTTTAACGCTGTTGGTGTGGTTTGAGGAGATGCTGGCAGTATGAAGTAGAGAACGTTTACAGATGAGGTCAGAACCACAACTATCTGGAGCTGTAAGGTTAATGAAAGTCTGCAGAGAGCATGCAGGTTGGCAGTGCAGTATATGACGATGTTTCGTAATGCTTGGACACAACAGCAGCGCTACTCTCAGTTCATCTCCGTTACGTCACTCCCCTCTGCCTCCAATCGTCTCTCTGCTCCTTCGTCCCCTTTGGTTGCCCTCTTCTCCTCCCCTTGCATCCATTCTGCAAATCTCTCACCTTCACACACTGTCAGTTTTTGCTTCCAACCCCGGCCTGCTTTAAGTAAATACAGATTTGCTGGGGTATAGGTTGAAAACACTTTTGTAGTCATAGACGCACTGAAGAGAATATCATTAATGATAAAGCAAAAGCCAATCAGACACCTCCACAGGAGACACGAGGGGAAAGAGAAGGCACCCAAAGAAAAAAAAAAGCCAAGCTGTCATAGCATGTTAGGTGTGGGAAGCAGGATTAGAGCTTTAATGGAGGGACAAATGTGGTTCCCGCCATCATAATGGGCTTCAAACAGTGAACCATCATTACATAAGCTCAGGGATGGGCTAGTTATTTGAGCGGTCATTTTCTACGATAAGTCATCCTCCAGCCTGTACATGCATCTGCCGTTCCTTCATCTGTCGGGTGCCGGCTGCCTCCTTCCTCACTTTGTCACATCCCTCTCCTCCATCTGCGAAGCAACAAAGACTCTTGTTTCATCATCACAGGCTGCACAGTCAGAACCAGCCAAAGTCGGGATTTGAAGTTTTTTCAGCCCTCTTTAAATTTTTTTTCATAGATTTTGATGCCACACAATTCAAAGATGTGGGATTGAGAACAGAAGCTTATAAGTGCCTGTCTTCATAGTTTTGTTTTGTTTTTTATAGACTGCTGATGCAGAATTTTCTTATTTAGTGTATATATATATATATATATATATATATATCCATTGTATGTCAAAATTAGTCCACATAAATGCTTATTTTTTCTTTGTTTAACATGCTTGTGCCGAAACAGGAAAGTTTTGCAGCTGCTCAGCGTAAATGTTGGACCAGGGTACGGTGTTAGAGTTTTAAAGCGGGATATTTGCTTTGTGGCAAACACTACTTTTAATAAACATCGACGTTTCTGGCAGCTGTTCATGTAGTTGTGTTACCGGTTCACATTGGCGCTCCACCTGACTTGCCGTTCATGTTTTAGGAGCTGCTGTTTATGCTCGATTCTCCGTATGTTTGTTCAATCATTCATTCGCGTGTTTGTCTTCATATAATTACTGCCATGTGCAGAGCTTTGGGAAATTCTAGCACACAGTGTGAAGGTCATGCAGTGCTGTAAATATGGTGGGTGCTCAAACACGACATTTCAAACAAGCACCAGCCAAATGGAGGCTGGTGTGGTGTTTACACACGTCTTTTATGATATTCCTGCGAGTATGCAAACAGAATAAATTTATTCGGTTGGGTATCAGGAAGGTTGGACTTTTAATTTCAGAAGCCAAAATCTGTAAAATTTCATCAAAATGAACTGTCAAAGTTACAGAACAATGACATTCATCTCACTCTGAGTGAGATGAGTTAGTTTGTGGCTAAGCTTCTTCATTAACTCTCGATGTTTGCGTCATTACTGTTCACAGTCAGAACAAGAACTTGTTCCAATAAAAAATAAATAATAATAATAACAATTGACTTACCATATCCAGAACCAAATCACTACAGGCAGATTTGCAGTTAAATCTGGTTAACTGTTTATTGCGCCTTTCGTGATTGAAAATCATTTTACTTTACAGGGACACTTAGAAATATTCGTTAGTTCTGATCTGAAAAAAAAAATTCTCTTGTCATGGCTGCCCCTCTCATTAGTGGCCAAGCATAGAATCATAGATAATGGCTGAGCATTTAGCGATTTAATAAAATAATGGTGACAATTAATGAGAGCAGTGTTGCTTCTTTCGTCTTTAATTTTACAGACACTTTTTGGATCTTTCAAGGGCATTTTTGCCCCCTGCTCCTATTCATTTCTAACCCTGCTGCCCATATGTTTCTCCTATTATTTCATGCCCACAGAGACACGGCGCTAATTATTCCAATGACCTTAAAGTCATAATACCGTTTTTTAGTGTAATGCCGTTACCTGTGGATACGTGCGAGCGCTGGAGACGTCCTAATGATTTTTGTTGCCATGAATAGATTCGTCTGTGAAGAGTCCCAGCAGTAGATTAATACACTGGCCTGTTCAGTGCTGATTTTGGTTCATTGTATTTAATAAAAAATGCAAAAGCAGACTAAGGGGATAACATTTTTAACTGCTGTAGAAAATCCCCAGAGCTCCCAGTGCCACATCTGGCTCATTACCGCCACCAGGCTCTCCCTCCAGAGCCCGGCTCAGGCTGCAGGGCTCAGGTTGGGCTTGTGGCAGGTTACCAGCCCTCGGGGTGGGGTGGGGGGAGTGGGGATGGGGTGATGGGAGGGTTGGAGGGATGATATTGTACTCTGATAAGCAGCAGAAATGTCTGCTGTTTATCACTATATAAAATGCAGTTTATAACAAATAACGGGAACATTTCAGCTTCATCTGGTCACGTCAGTGTTTGTTGCACTTTTAAAGCCTTTTGATGACTTAAAAGTCAACATTGAGCACTGGCAGGGCATAATCTGGCATATAATTCTTGACTGTGACCATAATGCGGTATTAAGTGTTTCAGTGGTCAGTTTAACACTAGCATAACATTTGCAGGATAATTTACTCCAGTCGCTTTTCTGCAAAACAAATTTTAGTTTCAAACAGAAAAACCTATACCATTAAAAAAAGGGGCAAGTAAGCAAATAAAATAATTGAAGTTCTACTTGTACTGTTAACACTTTTCTTAAATTTACAAAATGCAATCACAGTAACCTAAACAAGAGAAAGTGAAAGTATGAAAGAACAAGAATTAAAAAGCCATATCAGGTTCTCAAAAGTCATTCTGATCAAAAAAAAAGCAAACTTGATATTTCTGTGAAATGCAAATGAAAACATCATGTAAAACCAGATACAACTGGCGACTGATAGTCACGGAGATCTTTACTGTCAGACTGTGACTGGAAGCTTTTTTTAAAATTTTAATTTGAACAGTTGTTGTTGTGTTTGTTACTTTACTGAAACCCGATCAGGAGAGAGGCACTTCATGATTTCTTTTGACACAGATGTCGTTGTGTGTGACGATGCTTGTCGTCTTCGGTTGCATGTTGTAATCATGTAGCGCGGTAATAATACAGCAGCTGGACTTGTAATATGACTGTTTCCATCTGCCTAAGTGCTTCTGATTTTCCACTTCAACTGCCAACTGTTGTTCTTATGTGTATTTCTTGGATTTATTTCTTTAAACGCTAAAAAGCCTAAAAAAAAACAAATCTATTTGTCTCTCAACTGATTTAACAGAAGGCCCCTGGTGATGAAACTGTGTCATCAACGTTTTCACTGCAGTTGAAACGCTCATTGTTGGATGAGGGTGGAAAGGTCACTGAATCAGTCGCTCTGGCTTTTTTTTTTAAAACTATAATTACATTCAACAAGAGCTAAGTTTAGTTTTTAATGGAAGAAAAAAAAGCTGCATGCTTATGAGTCAGACGGCAGCTGATTGAAGGAAGTGACGACTACTCGGCTTTGTCAGCGTCAGACTGGAGAAGCATCACTGTCACAGACTGAGTCACCTCTAAAGATCAGGTTAACCTCCACACATTTAAGATTCTCCTGATTTAATTATTGATACAGTCCACGTGCAAACGATTCCTCTGAAAAGGTATTCTGTCTTTTTAGCGACCTGCAGGAAAGCCGGGTAAATAGGACTGTTTGAGACTGCCAAACATGCGACCAGTTTGGGAAGAGTCGGCTGTCTCAGATCTGTCACCCAAAGCAAAGATGCCTGGTTCACAGCTGGGAAATTGATCTAAAAGGAGGGAAAATGTGAGCCAGCTGACTTGGGTTCCAGTTCGGCGTGAGGGAGCAGAAGAGGCGACATTAAATACATTACACTGGCTATATTTGGTCTGTCTGACAGCAGAACTTTTCACACCTCTCCATCAGCATAGACACAGTCTGTCAACAGACACGGGGGTGTGCACATTCATCATTTTTCCTTGACGTCATATTTATTTCTTTATTTTACTTTGCTGCATTTCAGCCTCACTTATATAAATATAAAAACAAAAGTATTTAGTTCAGTTTTTAATAAGATTCATTTTACAAAGCTTGAAATGAATCACATTTATATGATTAATTAGAATACATTTAAAATAATGCGTATAGGTAAATTAAGTAATACTGCTTTGCTACTTACTCATGACTTCATTAGGTACAGCAGGTGTACCTAATAGAACATGTCACATAAATAATTTACTATTAGATACACCAAAATATTTTTTGACAGGTATCTATAGATTATTTGCTTGAATCTGTTTTAAATGAATAAGAATTAACAGTTCATTTGAGTCTAACAAGTTATCTTCAAGTCCACATACACGTCCCAGCTATCTAAAGGTGTTTCCACATGTTACTCATGCAAACTGATCAACTTAATCAAATACTCCTACATGAAATTGAACATTTTGTCCTTTCAGTGAGGAAGTAAAATGAAGTCAGGCCCACGCGTTTGAAAATGAAACGAGGCATCAGGACGAAGCCGCCAGCTTTGCAGCAACAGATAGTTTGGTGCCAAAGCAGATTAGAGGGCTTTGAAGTGTCCTGTAGCCTCCATTCACCTGTCTCTGAAAAGGCGATGCCAAGAGCAGGGAGCAGCGAGGCCACCGCCCCAGAGTCCTGCAGAGACACAGGTGCATAATCACACACACAGGCGTGTGCACACACGCTCACGCGCTCGCAGAAGTTGCGCTGAGTCATGACACGCTAAATCATGTGTTAGGCTGCAAGCGAGAGCAGAAAGAGGAGATAGGAAGGGAGGGAGGCTTTTATTTTTTTTTTCTAGAGAGCACGTCTTGTTCTGTGATTACAGTTTAGGTCATGCTCACTGAAGTAAACTGTTTGTATCTCAGAACATCCAAAGAGCATTTGCTCTTTTGCAGTAATTCATCTTGACTTCAAAAAATGGCATTTATAAGAGGGAAATGGGGGAGGGTGGGAGTTTGGGATGTAAAATTGGCACTTTTGCACCGTGAACACACTCAGCTTGCTTTTTAGCAGCTAGTTGTTTCCTTTTCCTGTCTGGTTACCGTGGAAATCGTGTATAAAGTGGTGTTTGCTGGAAGCAGCTTGTTCTGTCTAAAGCAGCTCTGCTGACAGCGGGTTCAGAGGTCGTCTCAGATGTCTGCTCCAACTAAACTGACAGGAGCTCGCCGTGCTCAGTAATCCTGCACGCTCCAAACCGGAAGCACTTGTACTTCACTTGAAGCAGTACTTCAGAGGTAAAGCTGCTCACACCAGAGTCCTGGAATCAGAGATGGTTTTTTATCAGTTTGCAAACGTTATCTTTGTGTGTTTTAGACACGCCCCACTCACGTGTCCTCAGAAAGATGCTGATGCTGCGTTCAGGCTCTCTCATTCGTCCTCAACTTTAACAAGACCACGTTGATGTAACTACCACAATCTCTGGAATGGCATTTAGCTGTACGGCAAACAAACGGAAGGACTCTCCTCTGTGAAGAAGCTGTGTCGGAGCAGAGCCGTCGGCTAATGACTGTGCACAACTGTTTCCTGTTATGTGTTGTGATTCGCTGTGGTGAGATGTGATGCGAGAGGCTGAGGACTGTTGTCATGTGTTTATCCCTGCATCTGGGTATTTCATGTCCTGGGGCTCAGATGTGGAATAAATAGCACAACTCAACTTTTTCATTACATCTCAAAAGAAAATAATGATACAAAATGCTTAATAAAACACAAGCACATAAGGCTGCGCAGCTCGATGGCTGTATTTAATGTCCCACCAAGACGAACAAAACCCACAGCGATGCAGTTTCACTTAAAGATGTAGAGATACTGAGGGACAACAAAGCTTTTGCTTTAAGGCATCTTTGGTATTTATCAGGCATCTTGTGTGTCATGAGAGAGGTAACAGAAAAGATGCAAGTCCGGTTTATTTACTGCAACGTCACATGATGACAAAGAGTGATGATGATTTGAGTGGAAAGTCCTGCTTCTAAAGACGCTTAAATGTTAGGCATCCAATCCACCATGAAGGTTGCGTCATGATTTTTTGACAGGCAATTTCAAGTGAATACTTGGATACTCTTACAAAGGATTCAAGAAGGAAATCAATCTCATTGGTCCTGTCCACTGCTTCCCATCCTCCTCCCCATCTTACTCTGTCTACCTCACCTGTCTGTGCTTTGATGCATCTCCTTCTTTTTTTTGCTTAAATTACTTCTCTGTCATATCAGAATATGTTGAAACTTTAAAATGTTTCTACTGCATTTTATAACCTGCCTATAATTCTGTCTCATTGTGGCTTCAGGCGTTGAAGTGACCTTCAGATTTTGCAGGTGCGTGTGATTTGTGTTCAAATTCTGCCTCCACACTTTCTGTAAACTCGGTGAGCCTGGTCTGAGCTTAAAACCTGAAAAGGCTTGCAGTGAAAATCCAGATGGATATGAATTATGCATTTTCTTTCTTAATACCCAGCAAAACTTTCAAACTGATGCATTTCAGATACGGATTTCTTCCTCGCACAACATTTGTGTGTTTTACAAATGGGATGGGCCTCAGTGAGAGAGGAAAATTAGATCTCTAACATTTGGCAGATGGGAGATTAAGCCAAGCCAGGATGTTTCACGTACGAACAAATTACTTTTTAATGCCTAAACCTGAATAAACGGTTGTTTATAGCATAAGTAACTTGCAAGAAAAAGACATGTTTAAAACAAAATAAATTTAAAAAAAAACTGCCTGGGTTTGGTTGGGAGATCAACTTATATGACTTGGGGAGCGTGCATGTTTTTCCAGCACATCCTCCAGCCGCTAACTATGGATAGTTGCAGAGTTAACACTTTAAAGTCAAATGTATTTATTTTTATTCTTACGCGCAGGCAAAAGAAGCACGTTTCGCCTGAGAACATGCGTCAGTAGCAGCAGGCGTTTTGTGACAGCTGTCTTCACATTCTGCCTTGAGATGCTTGAATGCTGAAAAGTAACTAATTAGTCTCTACCATGAACATAAATCTAGTGTGAAATATCAGAGCAACATAAAACAAACAGATTAAGCTACAGTTCGAGTTGACCTCACCATGTACGAGTCTTGATCATGACTAACAACTCCATCTTTAAATAAAAACAGCGGCGAGACCACTTCAGCATTTTTTTTCCCCTGCCCCTAAGCCCTCGGCTACGAAGCTGTGAAGGAGCACTGTTCCGTCTTCTTTACTTTTGCATTTTACATCAGTGATCAGGCTGCACGCTGGCGCTTCTGTAAGCTTTGTTGCATTTGTTTCAGCAGCCCCTCCTTTCAGGAAAAGATTAACATTATCATTGCAGTCTTAACCAGGTTTGACTTTCTGACCAAAAAGCTTACGAATTCTTAATTTTACATCCAGCTCATTGTGCTTGCTTCAAGTGGATGGATGTTTGGATAAACAACTTTAAAACCTCGGTGGGCCTCGCGTGAGCAGGTTTGGGGACCCTGCCCTCTGTGTGTAACTGTGCGTATATAAGAGCATGGCCGAGCAGATTGCTGAAGGCAACTAAGACGTTTCTCCTCTTGTGTGTGGGAGTCGCAGCCCACAGGCAGATAAAGAGCTTGGTCACGTGCCTTTGCGTGTGACAAGCTGACTGTCATACAGATCATATTTTGTGAGGGGCGAGCTCCTTCGCTGTTCAAATTACAGACATTTTCACTGTCGCCAAAAACAAGTTTTACAAAATGAGCTCCCTAAAACACATTTAGCCATTTCTGTTACTGTTGGCCTGATTTATTTCAACTTTGTTACTTTAGATGTTTACAAGAGCAAATTGTTTTTCTCCTTCAGAAATGAAGGAGTATTAGCAATTTCTTTAGCAATTCAGCAGCTCACTTTTGTTTTGTTTTTTTTTGTTTTTTATTGATGACACAGCGCTTTCTTGTAGTTCAACTCTCGGGAGTGATTCCTTTCCCAAACAGACAAGACTCCTCACAAAGAAGCTTGTGGAGTCACCCGCGGTAGCCTAATGGACTCTTCCAGCCCAGTTTTGTCAAGCAAGCAAACAAAACAAAACGAAAAAATGAAGATCATGGGTTTTCCCTCTCGTGCTCTCTGTGTTCCTGTCTTTTCTGCTGCAAGACAAAGCTCGCAGACGATGAGCATAACGGGCCATGAACTGTCTTCTTGCTCAGCTCACTGGAGGAAGCTCACTGTTGGCCCGAAGGGAGGAAAATCCCGGACCCTACTGCCTGAAAGAACAAGCCATTCTCCTTGTTCCCCTGCTGATTTAACTCATTTCCCTTTGCCAAGACACTCAATGCTCCTTCTGTTGCTGCTTGGTCTTGTTAACTGCTGTAGAGAGTGTTAATTGCTTGACCATATGGTTTAAAGTAGAGTCATATCCGTGTTGTCACATTGTTTATTGAATTAGAGAAATACATATCACTACAGAGTAAACACTAAAAATCGGCCATTACAGCAGCGCCTGCATACCATCACGCTAATACAAAGTGCGGGTCTAAAAGGGAAAGTGTGCAGACTTAACTCTTGCTTTATTAAATATTTAAAAAGACAGCAGAAGTGTGTCTCCGAAATATCATCAGAAAAAGAACAGGAGGTGTGAAAGACAGGCTCGAAAGCTGCGAAGTGAGATAAAAATAGGCTGGATGTTTCACTTAATAAAAAAAAAGTCAGTTTTTCATAGTTTATCAAACACTTGTTTTATTTAATCTCTGAAGTTATGAAGAAATCAAAGGGAAGGAGTGAAAATAGAAAGTGGCCTCCCTTAGTACAAATCTGAGTTAAAACTAATGGTTGTCATCCCAAAAGTCAGTTCTCTTTTACTTATAATACTACACTTGTCTTAAGTTAGGTTAAAACGCTTCTGACTTTACAACATCTGCACATGAGTAGGGGGGTCATAAACATGTTCTGTGTTTAGTTACTGCATGCCAAAAGGCTGTCTTTCTCTATTTATTTACTTACTTATACATTTTCTTGAAAGTTGAACACCAGATTCAGGGAGAAAAGTGCTGTTTCTGAACCCTGGGTCACCTCTGGAGGATGCGTAGGAGGTTGCCCGACCAGTCCTCGTGTGTTCTGTGGACTTGTGAAGGCTTACGACCCGGTCCCTCGTGGCACTCCATGGTAGACGCTTTGAGAGTACGTGGTATCGGAGGCATCTGGTCACAATACTCCCACTATTGCCTGGGAGGTTCAGCCATCCAGGTGGGAGTCAGAATCAAGTCTCTGCTCCTCCACATCAGAAGGATCTGGTTGAGGTGTTTTGAACATTTCTAAAGGAGTTGTTTCAGGTGGGTCACATTGGAGGGAGATGTTGGAGCAGATTTGCTAGGGAGATTATATAGCTTGGTTGGATTGGCATGAAAATGTGTTTATAACATTCTGTAGTCGTAAAAAAAAAATGCACGGATGGACATTTATAATCCATGAAAGACAGTCAGTTCAGTTGTAAAACAGTAAGACCGTGGATGGTAAGATCGACTTCATTGGGAAGACTGACCCTAAGTTAATAGCTTTATCTCAGTTAGGAGGTTTCTCCACATCCTGTCACCCTATAAAATGTGTCTGTTTCTGTTTGTTAGCCAGCATGAGGAACAGAAAAGTTGAAAAGACAGAAATGAGAAAGAGACACCCAGTCATTTTTCAGTGCAAATGCACAGTAACTCAAATTAGAAAGGTTATGATGATAAAGTCTTTAGCAGAGAGGAGTTAAGTTCTCATGAAGTTTTTACATAATAGTGACACGAGGAGAAAAAAGAAAACCCCTGGTCACAAGTGTGGAATAAGCCATCGCTTAAAAGAAGCTTGAAATTAGATGAGAGAGTAATTTTAATGTGACAAAACTGATGATCATATTAGAAAAAGGTTTCCCCCTAGAAATAACTCATGTTCTCCCCTGCTCTGTAGGCGAAGGCTTATTGAGGCAACTTTTCACTCAGTATGAGATTATGATGACATTTTATACCTGCAAGCCTCAGTTGCTACTCACAACCATTTAAATCTTATATAATTTTTAACTCCAGGGATATTCAGGTATTTAAATATTATTTAACTTCCAATTGTTTTTTTCTATTTGAATTAAAATCACTCAATTCAGTTTTTTATGATGGTATTATTCATTGTTTAAACATTTTAATAATCATTCTTGTACTTTAACCTAACTCGAAGATTTGTTTCTAAAGACATGTACACCTCAGATTTTCCTACACAGTGACATTGTACGGGATGTCTCCGTTCCTCGATATTCTGAGTTTAAATAAACCTTGACTGAATGAGCGTTAGCAGACTGTTACGTGATCATTTCATCTTGTCATTAACGAGACAGAACATCGTCGATAGCATATAGAAGTTTACAGATGGGGAGCACGCTGCGTTGTTAAGTCCTGCTGATCCACCAGTTGCGATGCAAAGACACATTAACATATAAATTGATCTTTGATGCCTGTACCAACAGATGCTGCTTGGCTGTGCAGGTCACTTTGTATCCTACTGTCACTGTAAGCCAATGTTTGCGCCCCCCCACCACCGGGCGGGAGACCTCTGTTTAATGCTCTCTCTGCCTCGCTCCCGTTTCCTCTTTCTGTTTCTGTCAGTCGGCCTCACAGTTCAGCCTTTTGTTTGATGTAAGACACAAAGAGACACGCCTGCGCAGCAAAGACGGTAAGACGCAGAGAGGTAGTGACATCGAGAGGAAGGAATCAAGGAAAAGAGAGCCGAAAGTTTATCTGCGCTGGAGTCTCGACAATGCAGAATATGGAGGTTATCGGTTCTCAACATCCAACAAAATCGGCATCTGCTTGGTTGCATAATTTTGTTTTTGAATTCATGTCATATTTAGCAACAACATTTTTTTTCCCTTGATGTTCATTAACCCCCTCCAGAGTTCTGAGAAAAGACAGCCAGTGGAAACAGCTTTGATCTTCTGTCCATCCCCATGGGATATCCTCCTGTGAAGACACGCTTCCCTCTGCTCGCTGTGCGCAGTACAGTAAGCAGACAGAAGGCAGATAACACGTACAGTCTTGGGAGGGGGCTGCAGTGATAAGTGTGGAGATTAGGCTTATCTATGGTTATTTTTGTTAGCTGGGCTGTTGTTTGCTGGTTGCTGTGTGCATGTGAGGGGCATGTTGGGGGGTAAGTTTGGGGGGTCAGTAATGGAGGTGACGCCTGGTACTTAGATGGGATAAGTCCTCGTAATCATACATGTAAACGCTCTTTGTTTGTAGTATATGACTGTCCTTTTTTCAGTTGATAGAGGAAAAAAGGAGCTCAAAAATGCTTATTCCAAATCCAGAGCTTTCCATCATAAAGTCTCTGCAGAAAAAAATAAAATAAAATAAACTGGCACTGTCATGGTCTATGAGTTCTGCTGTTATGTTTTGTTGAGATTTTCTGGTTTTGTTTGTGTAATCTTGGTTTTCTCACGATCATTTCTGTGTTTGGTCAGTAGTGACTTCAGTCCATCTCGTCTGTTTCATTTATTATTTATGATTTATGTTTTTTTATAACTGTTTAATTTTGTAGAACTTGCCTCCCCTTCATCCATCCATCCTGGACTGGCCACCAGTCTATCGCAGGGATTTTCATTTCAATTATGGACTATTTATAGTCATTTTTCAATATTTATACCCATAAATTTCCTCTGCTCAGTTTCTTCCATGCACCCGTTCTGGTTCAATTTTTGTTTTTGAATCACCTGACACCACAGTGCCCCTTTTTCTTGTGTGTATTGTATTAAAATCCTTTTATTTTGACGTCAAGCGTCCTCCACTTTCCTATTCAACACCAGTCTTAACAGTGACTAGTTAGGACTCTATTTTTGCTTCAGAGTTACATTCTGTCCATCAGCAAATTGAATTATGGACCAATCACTGCCGGCCTGACCGACTAATTCTGCATGAGCCCCATGCAGCAGCGATCCCTTCATTACGAACACTCATCGCAAACAGCCTGTAATGATGCCTTGTGCAAATGAATTAATTAGTAACTAGTGAAGCATTTAGAGCTCTTCCTCTTCACTTCAGTTAATGTTGCAGTGAATGAATTTGGTGAAGCACCCTTTGTCCATCTGTTATGACAGCAGTTGTTCTCATCTATTGAAATCCAGCTGCTTATGTGAATAAGCTCAACCATATACATTCCCTCTATGGAGGCATCATTAGAGCAGTAACCCACAAGGACACTGTAGCGATGTATTATCATGGATGTGTGGTTACAGTACAGATAGGATTAGGTTGCATATCAGCTGTAGTCATGATGCAACAGCTAGCATACTGTAGGAACAGATATGTGAGACTGGATTATGTTCTCGTGCTCCCTTGTGACTAATAATACCAGGTAGCTCTTATAACGCCCAGCATTCACTGTTGCACTTTCTGGTTGTGTAGAGCTTTGCTGTTTGCACAGTGGTGCACATCATGCTAAGAAGACGAGTGGCAACTGTTAGAGCTATCATTAGCTGTGCTTGAGCTAGACTGGAAGGATCAATTGCAGCTTTAAATACAGATGCAGAAGCCTGAAGCTTCACTGGGAGGTTTCTCCAGCCCCCCAGAAAACAGGAAAAGTCCTCACTTTAAGACTGCGGTAGGAAGGGTCCATCTTGCTGATGTTCACATGAGCACAGCAGGTCACCCTGTGCAATCCAGTCAAATCCCTCCTGCTCTCACATGGACACTAATCTCCCATGACTGCCTTCTTAGCCCTGCTGCACCTTAGCCTACAAGATGACATGATTCCATCCTCTTTCACTCATCCATCATCTTTGTCTTGTTCATTTATGTCTTTTCTCTTTTTTAAGTCTCCATTTTGTTTTGATGCTTTTCGCCCCGTACCTCTCTTTCTTCTTCCCTTCATTGTTTCCCTCTTATCCCTAATTTTCCTTTCCTCTTAGAACATCTTTTTTTTTCCTATTACTTTTTTAACTTTTACCCTTGGTTCCTAACATCCTTCCTTTTTCCTTCCTTCATCTACTTATTTTCTTCTCTTCTTTATTTCCTTCCAATTAGCCTTCTTTCTTTCATCTTTCTTTATGTTGTTTTTTTTGTCCCTAATTTCTTTCATTCCTTCTTTTGATGTTACAAACTGTCTCATGAGATTTATGCGTAATAGCAAATACACTTGCTGTGGAAAAACAGCACATCAGATATAAAAGGAATCATTTGTGATTGTTTGCATCCTTCATGTTGAAAAGCAGAAAAACACATGAGGAAAGGCTTGCAAAAACAACAAAAACAAAAGAACCAGTCCTCATCTAGACATTTATTTTAAGATTTTTCAAATTGTTAAAACCTTTGAGGTCGGAGTACAAGTATTAAAGACTAATACAAGAAAATAGGACATGGGGAATGTTTTATGTCACAAGTATGCAAAATATTTCTACGTCCACTACAGACAAATATAAAGCATTTTAGAGAATTCATTTGTTCCTGGCGCTCCTCTTCTGTAGTTCCCTGCCATCTTCTCAGCTTGTTGTCCTTATTCTCCCTACTTCTGTCTGGCTGCCATCATCGACAGATTGACCAACAGAGAACAGTGATTTAATGCCTCAAAACTGTAAACATAGTTGCATAACTAGATAAATAAAGAAAAAAAATGGGTCACGTGGGAACATGTTTACTCCAGAAGGATTGAGCAAGTTTTTTTTTTTTTTTTTGAAAAATACAACCACATATGTCAAATCTGAGTCCTTGTACTCATTGTGCAGAGTACACTAAGTTTACAGACAGTGCTTACTTAAAGCATTACTTCTGTTTAACAAGTTGGATGTACTTGTTTTATTGAAGTTCAGCTGATGGTTGTTGTATTTTTTTTCCACCCCTGCTTGGGTTACAGGAACAAATCAATAGAACATCCATCCATAAGTACTCTGACTTGTTCCCCTGATGCACTGAGCCTTCCCTTGCACTGAGCAGACCTTCATATGCTTTGAAAGAAACATCCAGAAGAACATGCATAAATTAACGACTACATACATTAATCCCTGCATCTGTGGAGAACACAAGAGGGCTTAGCATGCTGTCTGGGCCACAGCATATTGACGTAGTGACAGAGGAAGTCAACGATCCATGAGCAGCATTTCTGAAGAATGTTTTCAGCCATAAACCCAGTGGTCCCCCTACAATCCACTTATTAAGTCCACGAGACAATCTTAGAAATGTGATTCCCGTGGCTGTTCGAGCTTGTGCTCCAGATGATGCTGCTCTTGCCAATGCAACTGAATGGGAGAGCGCTGATTAAGGCAGAGCAGGAGTGTTGAGGTTATCATGCTCACACGACCAAAATAGATGCAGAGCGGGTGAAACGGCGGGCACAGCAGCCAGGCTTGCTGCACAGTGTGATGTGATTAGCAGAAGAACAAGAGAGTAACGCTGACAGACATAGAAATGATGGAGAACAGAGCAGAGGAACGGTGGTATTCCCGCAGGAAAGTGCGTCTTCTTTCATGATAAACACTGAACAGAGGGGTGCGTTTTCTACTTTAGCAAAAGCATTGATTGGTGAGTGAAGGGAGGGAAAGTGTAAAAACTACTTCTTCAGAAAGTCACAAACAGTTTCAGCATTTTCCTTTACAGTTTTCCTGGTGATATTTACCAAGAACAAGCAACTTGGAAGTCCCAAAGTCAGGATAGATACCTCCATGGGTGGTGGAGAACGAAGAAAGAAAATATGAGCAAAGATCCTGTGGGACTTCCAGATCCAGACCGATAAACTGGTCATGGCTAACCACACAGATGGTTGTGGCATTCCCAAGCAACATCAATATAAAGAAGAAGGAACAGAAGAAACTGGAGAAGTATCGGGTGTTTAAGGAAGAGATGGAGGAGACGTGGAAGGCGAAGACAGCAGTGGCGCCAATAGTAGTTGGAGCACATGGAGCTGTGTCCTCCAACTTGGGAGAGTGGCTCCAGGAGATCCCAGAAACAACATCAGAGATCTTGCTCCGAGTATATATTTATATATAAACAAAAGTTTTCTCTCTTCAGAATGGATACATGAGCACATTCTCCTTTTCTAATTTCGCAAGCAAATATAAAAAAGTAATGGAGGGTAACAATCCAGTCTGTGACTCAGCCTGATGTGTTTGAGCTGCAGATGTCTTCACGTGCACTTATTTCACTGTTCTGCTCTGTGTGGTCCATTAACACTGACCGTGGTTTCAACATTTTTTTGTGAAATTCCCTGACTTGGCTGAGTGTAGCAGAGCTCTGTCTAGGTTGTTCAAGCTTTCTGTCTGAAAATTAAAACAATATTAGGTAGTATAACAATGGCTTTGATTAATTTGCAAAGTCCTACTCTAGCAGTTATCAGTCCTCTAAAACCTCACTTATGGTTCCTCAAAGTTACACATGAAGTAGCAATAAAACTGTAAACAGTTGGGATAATTTCTTCTTATGTTTTGCATGGCATAGAAATGATGTTTAGTAACCTCTCATGTACATTCTTCATGCAATAAGTGGTGATATTTAAAAGTGTTTATGCACCTTTTTGGAAGCATGTTTATTTCATGAAACATGTTAGTTCTTATTTTTTATTTTCTTTTTTACAAACAAAATCTTACTGATCATCTGAATGTGAGCTGTTTTGAATGTGGCAGCAGGGTGACTTGGTGGTGACGTCACATATAGAAGGTTCGAGTTTAAATCCCACCGAGAGCCCTCCTGTGCTGAGTTTGGATGTTTTCCACATCCTTGCAAGGGTCTTTTCTAGGTGCTCCAGCGTCTTCCCACTAATATCCCAAAGACATGTTTGTTAGGCTGATTGACGATTGTAAATTGACCTCAGGAGTGAGTGTGAGTGATTGTGTGATGGACTGGTGACCTACCCAGGGTGTATCTCCACCTTTGGCCTTTACATGACTGTGATATTTTCCAGCAGACCCCTTTGACCCTGAATAGGATTGGAGCAGGTACAGATAATTGTTGGGCACACTTGCAAAAGAGTGTTTTTAGACACTTTTACTTACATCCATAACCTTGTTACAATGCACACATTTGAAAAAAAAGATCTTTTTTTCACTATAATAGGAAGACACTACCTGTTTTTGCCCTAATAAAGACCAATGATCACCACTTACCTTTTAATTAAGTCTCTGACTGTGTATTACTGACTCAGACCTTTCAAAAAAAAAATGCTATATTGTCACTGGCAAGGGTTCTTCTCTTTTCTTTCTCTGCAGTCTAGTCTATTTTAAACTGCATTATAAACAGATCTGCAAACTGATGAGGTTCCCAGAGCATACAGCATATTGCCTGAAGCGCTGAAGTAATGCCAACTCCATTTATGTCTATTTATTGCTCAACTATACTTACATCAACATGATTATGCACTGTGCAGAACAGTCACGTGAATTATAATTACTTTCTGCAAGCTGCTTTCCTTGAAGGAGTGAACAGGAAATGTATATGTACTGTATCTAAACATGCAGCTTTATCTGTAGCCTTTGCATGAACTGGTGAAACTGAGCAGCTTTTGGGATGTACGGAGGAGAAATGCTGAAGAAGACAACACAAGCCCTGATAAAGTCTTGTGGATTCTCATTGAGTTCCACGTGGCTTTCTTTTAAATAAAGCCAAGTTCAAGTGTAATTTTGTGATTAAGCAAAAGTAAGAAAGATCCAAAAGGAGATTTAAAAGATGATGTTAAGCCGGAGAATTCCAGATTTTCCTGGAAGCAGTTTTGTTATCCCTCAATGTAATAGCCAGTGGTGGATTTAATCCCCTCAAATTAGTCCCATGCTAATCCCCACTAACCTCAGACAGAGGTCACTCATGTCCAATTTAAAGACGCAATAAAGACCATTTTGCAAATGTGTGTTACAGGCCCACTGCTTCATAGAGAATAATTCTCATATACACTCTTCTGTCAGCGCATCAGCTTGAAAAGGTTTGGCCTACAGAACAAATAACCACCTGACTGTAGGAAAGTAAACTGTAAGGGTTCAGAGGAAACATACGTTGACCAGACACAAGATTATATTTGATGGACGTGGATTCTCCTTATCGCATATTATAGATGCCATTAATTTAAGCAGCGTAAATCCTCTTTCTGGGAGCGTGTTTGTGTATGGAAACGTCTTAATACCTGTAAGGCTGGGAAGTGTTCCTGCCTTTCCCTGTGGTGTACTCTTTAACGCACGTGGATTGATGAGAATGAGCACCTTGCTGGCGGACCCAGTATGTGACTTTGTGTCACTATCATTTCACATCTTGGCTGTTTGTCTCTGTGGTTTTAGAGGATTATACCGACCTTTGCCCCGGTCAAATTTAAGCTTCATGCACTTAATTCTAAGCCAGCATTTTGCCAGTGCAAGCCAAGGGCATCGATGGTGTGCTCTGCCACTGCTACCTTTCCTGTACATGTGAACTGCAGATCTTGGCTTAGCAGTTTGTCCCACTCATGTCCCATGAGCTCATGGGAAACTGTGACCATATATTTTTTGAAACTCCACACCGAAAGGCTGCGTCTGCATCCGTCGTGGGTAAGCCTTTTCACTCTGAGGTCCAGTTGGTGCCCCCTTTTTACATGAACCTTCTTGTGAATAATTTCTGCTGCATGCTAGGACACGGTGGAAGCGTCCGTCATTAAGAGGCGTGTGCCTAGTCAAAACCGCCATCATCATTCTCCCACAGGACCTGTGCTTTGCTTGCAGGTGCTCTTGACAGCTGACAGACAGTTTACACTCTCACCCGGGTAGAATTTGCATATAATCACTATGATGTTTCCCTTGTCCTTTTCACTCACAAATTCAAAATAATGCAAATACCTCCGCGGCAGGAAAGCCTTCCTTTGTGTCATGTGGGTCTAGTTGAGCAACACGACACAAGTGCAGATTTGATACCTTCTGCTAAAGTGCAGCAAAGGTTAGGGTAAATATATCAGAGATGTTTTCTTTGGTTTGTTTTGTAACAGGAAAAGTGCCTGGTGTGCTCTACTGTAGATTAGAGCCTGTGCACTTCTGCAGAGACCCAAAGTTTTCCTGCATGCCGATTCAGTATTCCATGGAAAAGGTTTCCTTTGTGTTTAAATGAATAGCAGCATGTGATCTAATGACTTAAGCTTACATAGCTACAGTCCATGGTACAGTTTTACAACAGAACCTCCAAAAATGGTAAAAAAAAAATTACTTGTTTCCTTACTTGGTTCCCTACAAAGAAACATATCCTGGAGAAAGGTTTGCATCAACCTTTGCAACTTTCTTTACGGTTTTAAATTATAGGTGCTAATTTTAGCCCTAATTATGTGTTTTTACAAATACTTGGTCACCTTTAGACATTTTGAAATACATGAAATACACATGTTGGGGCTTACACATTTTAGTACTCATGATTACAATTCCTCTCCTATTACATGGATTCTGATCAATAAAGACAACAGCTTAGAGAAACTGTACAATCTCACAGCTTCTAAATATGGATGATGGCACAGGTGCACCTAATACATGCTTTCTGCTTACACTGGGCCAGTAATAGAACCGATACCTATGCCACAAGGTACTTGAAGATACGTAGCTCGGCATCCAGGAAGCAAAGTGGATACTTTACAGAAACTGAGTTGGATTATATGTTTCAAATTGCACTTTAAGGTTGCGGAGACCAACACAAACATGGACACAGGACATTTCAGACCAATGAGCTGTTAAAACAAACAGGGCCGTGGATGAGATTGTACAGATCAAGTTTACTGCTAATGTTGAACTTTTGCTTCTTCTGCAGCAATAAAACCAGAGACCTCACAGTTTTTGTTGCCTTTTGTCTGCTATATGCGAATGAAAATCTTTTTTTTTTTTTTAGAAATGTGTCACATTTTGTTGTGAGTGACAGTAATTTGCCATTTCAGAGTAGATCAAAGTCACCCTCTTTTTGTGCAGAACACTGAAGGTTGTACTGTAGAGTCGCCTGAGCAGGCATCTGCACCCACAGACTCTTCTTTTGCTACTCTATCTATAAACTACTGTCCTTTGGCTACCTGCTGGCACAAGAAAGACTTCTCAAAGTAATGTCCCTGAAATATAAACCCAAACAAACTCCACACTCTGTTAATGAGTTCCTACATCATTTCCCCCCCAGCTTCTGTGACTCAGCATGACCTGAAGTTTCCACAGAGGCTTTCCAGCAAAGTGAGATGGTCCTTGGGAATTTGCAGGACCTCTCTGCAACCTTCAAACGCATCCTCTTTTTTATTATCTTGTTACACCACATCCCCTGCACTCCCCATCCCTGCAAAAAAAAAAAAAAAAGAAACCTCCTTTGTTTTTCAGTGTTTTGTTTCTTTTTGATTGACAGAAACAGTAAAAAAAAAAAAAAAAAAAATTAAGGCAATCAACCCTTTTCTATTT
>JAOWBL010000004.1:5785406-5797009 GCA_028564865.1 Zenarchopterus dispar | reverse complement strand
ATTGAGAATATTGCAGATACATCTGGTGTTAGCGGTGTTGCCTCACAGCTAGTGGTTTGGTTCAAATCTGGCCTTTTCTCTAATTGTCTGTGAATGTTAGAGGAAACACTGTTCTCAGCAGAAAAAGTAGCAAGCTAAAGGTTTTTATTTCAACCTTAAATATTGACGTTTTAAGGACAAATTACATGGAAAGCTGGGCCTTATTTGTTATTGAACTGGAACTGGAATCATCAGGAATCTCTAGAGTCTGTGGAAGGAATAACTTATCGGCGTGGAGATTAAAGCTGGCGAGGCATTCGGGAGAATGATTAGCTTGTTAATTTATTCAATTACTAAATTTTAGTTGATTAAAAAGTGTGGAGTCAAGCAGAGCAAACAGAGAAGACACGACAGTCGCAGGCTTGTCTACATGCAAAAACGCCGTACTGTCACAATAAATCCTGAAAAGGTCTCAGATGTTCCCCGGTGTTTTAATAGAACCTCCGTCATGTGACTCGTGGCAAACCTTAATTATATTTTTGTTTAAATACTGGATGTATTGATTTCCAACCCAACTAATGTACCAATGTTGAACGCCTAACCTTTAGTATGTATTTTATAATTTCTAACCATATATTTATAAGAAACCTAAGCAATCACGAGAGCCAAGAAAACTGAAAAATGAAACATTTTTTTAAATGTTGGTCTGCTGTGTGACAATTTACCAAATTAACACCACCCACCCCTTTTCCTTCCCTGCTAGTGTCCTTCCAGATGCCAAAACTAGAAAATATAAATTTTATAAATCAGCAAAGATATGTTTTACCATTTTTATTATTTTCAATTATTGTTGGGGTCTTAAAATTATTGCAATATACTATTTATTACTTGGTTTGGAAGTTAGTGTGAAAACTGTATGGTTTTTGCTGTGGACTATTTTACGAACTGAGCAGTCTTATTGGGTAGAGTGGTTGAACCATCCTCCAACTGAAAAGTGGGTGGATCGTTCTCCATCTCCAGGTGTCAAAGTATCTTTGAACAAGACATGAAACCCATTATTCTCCTCAGAGTGCCACCCTTTATACATAATAAGAGGACTGTATAGGTGTGAATGCACATTATAAATCACTGTAGACCTTGGGAAGGTTAAAAAGGCAATATATTAGGTCCATATCATTCACCATCTATTACACATCTTTTTTTCACATTCCAAAATAAGACTCTGCTGTATAATTATGTGACATGCATGCTTGTAGTGTATTAGCTTCGTCTGCCAAACCTGTTCACTTCTCTTGTGTCTGTTAACCCCCTCATTAACAGCCATTTCCGACATTACAGGGTGTACCTAACCTATCACGATTGGGCGGGGTTGGATCGTATCCCATGACTAAGATGAGAGCATCCACAAGACACGATAGAAAAAACAACCAAGACACATCCTGCCAAGATCTGTTAGCTTGACTGGTTATGTGCCTGTCCCATAGCGTTCAGAGGCTGTTTCTTCTGCATCCATTCATCCTGCCTCCTAGAAATCAAAGTCAAATCCCGATTAACTGCACAAATTCTTTGTACTGCAGAGGAAAAATAACAAGAATGACTGGCCAGGCTTCTAAATAACTAGAATGCTGGTCATGTGAAAAAAACTGGATTTCTTTCACCAACTCAGTCAAATTTAGCTTGTTTCAAAAGTATTAAGCAGTGAGTTTAATAAACGAGTCATGTGGCGAGGCATGGGTCTTTCCCTCAGTCGTCATGGCAATATAGCCCATCCAAGTCTCTCTTTACTCACTCTTTGACTACTTCGTTACCCAGGGCTGTCTTGTTGTGTTTGCTCAGTCCTTTTTACAAAATAGTCATGCTTATTGGTCACAGTAAAGTAGAGAGCAGCTTTCAAGTCACATGATGAAGCCTTTATATACAATAACGTTTAAATTGGGGATGGTTGCCAAGCTGGTTTCTTTCTATATGTTTTCCAAATAGGATTCCTGTGTTTCTTAAGTCTGCTGTACCAAAATTGCCAACAATCGTGACTACAATACTGAGCTCTATACATCTTCATAGTTTGTCCTCAGCATTTTCTCTTTGCAGGAGGTGAAAATGTTGGAGGAGTCAGCAGTTTGGTTTTGACTACAAGGTCTAAACTGAGGAAGTGTTCCATTTGTTTCCAGATAGGGACTTGCTGGGTTTCACAGCCTCAAAGGGCTTGTTCAGTTGCCCTCTGAAGAGTTTATATGTCCTTTGGGAAAAGGCACACTTTCAATTTTGACATCTGCTGGAGTAATGAGGAGTCTGAATCCTACTGCTCTCATTTCCAGACATCACTCTGGAGGCTGAGGCCAACAAAAATGAGTGAAAAAAGATATTTGAGAAATTCAAAATGCAACTGAAAAGCCTTTCCAACTGCATAGTGTGGTGGATAGGCTACATTACCGAATTTTAATGGCCTCTACGTCTGACTGTCTGCAGGAAGTCAGTGGTAATGAGATTTCTCATGGTAAAAGGGTAAAATGCTTTGTTTTCTCTTTTTTTTTTCAAAATAGAAAGTTGCCTACAGGCCAAGGTATGATGCTGAAGTTGTTACAAGCAGGAACATTCAAGGACAGAAAGGAATGCCTGACATCATAGAGAGGGGTGTGAAGCAATAATCATGTAAATAGAGCTCAAAATGATGCACATTTTTAGACTGTCTCTCCCTGCGGTTAGTTCTGTACTCATTTGTGCACAGAAAAGTGATGAATAAAACGAGTGTTTTTGAAAGAGGTTTAAATCCTGAAAGTTTTCCGGCCAAGCATAACTGACCGGTTTCTGAGTGTAGCCGGCAGAATTATGTCAAACTCTTTCCAATGCTAGTCCTCAATATGACATGCAATTTGTCTGAAGCATTACTACCCATAAAATTTTCTTTTGAGCTATCCCAAGAAATAAACACAATTTGTTCTTCCCTTCAGTTTACATGAAGGATATTTCCACAGTGTTCAGTATGAAGGTTTTTCACTGAACATCCCACCAAGCTTTCGAATCACAAATTTTACATCATCTCTTGTCTGAAATCAATACATCGCTATTATAACGCGTGACCTCCACAAAACAGATTCACCAGCAGCACAGATACTGACTGTGAGTGCAAACCCTGTCGAGTCTGTCTAAATTCAAATGTTGACAGCAAAAAAAAAAATTGTTGTGAGTGCACAAAACTGGAAGGAAACAAAGCCCAGTCAAAGCTCAGTTCTTTCACCTGCTCCTTGCTTGTGTGCAGGTCGGAGTTATGTCACTTTGGAGGCAGGGATGAAAAAGTCCTTGTATGACTGGTCATGTTCTAATGAGCTCACTTCCACCATGACCTTTCTGGACTTTAACTGACAACCTGTGTTTGAGAAGGAAAGAGCTGGAGCTGCCTGAGTTTTTTCCCCCCTCTCTCCCTGAGCATTGAACTACCACCGGAGGTTCTACTGTCAGTACAGCTAGCGTAGGCAATGTGTGGACAAAATAAAATTGTCTAGCTACGTCAGGTTGAACCAGTTTCCTAAAAGCTATTAATTCCCTAAATATTATGTATATATTGTTTTGCCCTTTGCATTAATGTAGCATATAGGCACTAATGCTGTAATTTACACCACTGAAGCAGCACATGGATTCAGTTATTCCACTACTAACATTTTATTCATGTAATATTGAATATTGAATATTTTGCTTAAATACTAGAAAAGTACTATCAAAACAATATACATCAAGATAAAGGTATAAAGTATGATTTCAACATTTTGGCACTCAAACCTATATTTTTGTCTTTTCCAAAAATTATTGGCATCCATAGTTGTCATTTGAAGAATAAACAGTAAACGACAAATGATTTCTTGGTTTTATTCATAAAATAAAACAGTGGTAGTGTTATCTGTTCAGAGAGATGCAGGTAGCTCCTTCCAGAGGGGTTAGTGTTGCTATTATTGGCCTTGAAGCTCCTCTGTGCAGGTGAGGTGTCCGGAGGACTGGATCTGGGTAGCACTAGGACCATGTTCCGGTCTGTCCACGTTGAGAACATCTGATCAGGTCCACCTGTGTTGGAAACAAATCAGCTTTTCTTTGAACCAATTTTCTACACGTTTAAAATTATGAAGAATGCTGGATTCCCAGGTGTCCTGTGGAAAAGAGGAAAAGAAAAAAAATCTTCCTATACAGTAATTTCTGTATTAATAGTATCTGAGATAGATGCCGGTGAACAACCGAAGCTCTTCCACTGCACATGTTCTTCTCTGAGACTGCAGCCTTCTGCTCTCCTTTCTTAAAACTTAAAACTAAAACGATCGAGTTTGAAGCAAAAGAAAACCTTTAATGCACCTCAAGTAAAATGGACTGTATCATATTCAAATCTGAGCTGAGAGATCTCACCCAGCTTCTGCTATTTCAGCCCTCAGTAAAAACGTCCAAGTTGATCAAATGACAAAATCTTTGAGGTCTCACTTTCAAAGGTCAAGGTTTTCCAGCAGCATAAACCACTGCCCAATTCACAATAGTGGCATTCCCATCTGAGACAGAAAAATAAATGAATACATACTTAAACTATATTTCGTTCAGAAATGTTGAGTTTACTTTGAATGATTTGGTCAACATTTAATTCATACAGATAGATGTAGATGTCTTTAATGCACACAAATAATTAAACCAGACAACATGAACACTTCTGAAGTCTAGGACATCCAAAAGAAGTTAGTTGTGCAGTTGTCTTTTTCCAGTACTTCAACACAGATTAGTATATACTTTCATCTATACTTGTAAATCAGTGGTCTCTTTCCCTGCTACTATAACAATGTACAAATACTACACTACAAGTAAAAGACTTGCATTTAAAACCTTACTGATGTTAAAGTTGGTTAAATTAGACACTTAAGTACTTACAGCTTAAATACTTAAACTGTAAGTACTTAAGCTGTAAGTGACTTCTGGCTCTGCACCCAGCTTTCTCCTCAAAGCTTTTACTCCTGTCCGATCATTACGTTTCTCTATGGAACGCCGTTTGGCGCTGCCATGCCCACATACGATGTAATCCACATAGTTCTCATGTGGTTTCACTCTGGTGGAGCAAACTACCATTATTATTTAAATTTACACAAATTAATATCGGTAGGAGAGCAGGGAGAGCTCTAGGCGAGCAGATTTTTGCACTCGCATCAGGTTCTTTTTCTTTATTTCTTGACTGTTGAATTTGAGCGTACTGAACACAATTTGCACGCAAGCAATAAACATCTATGCTGGTGAATCTGTTTGTGGAGCTCACCATTGTGGTAGTGATGTAACGCCATAGAACCTACAATGATCGTTCAGAATGTTTGTTTTATTTCTGGTTGATGGTAGGAATCGAACAAACGTTAGCTAAATGCTAACTTCTGAGTTATCCAGAAACATATGTGTTAACTAGTAATCAGAAGGTCTGTGGGTCAGTGCAGGTTAACGTCCACATGCCTGTGCTGTGCATTCCCCTTGTTGGGAGGAGGGAAGGGGTGTTAGGCTAGTGTACTATACTGTATCAAACACATGGCCTTATTTGCCTGTTTTCGCTTTTTTTTTTTTTTTTTTTGCAATGAAAATACTGTCAAACCATATATTTTAACAAGATAGCATTTGTTCCAGTTTCCACACTGCTGGGTTTGGACATCATTAGAGTGAGGAAAAGAGGACCAAAGGGGCTCCAGGCCTGGCTAGCAGCTGTATATTTCTTCTCTCAGCTTCCCAAGTCCACGGGTCACCACAGCAGAACATCATGTTCCAATTATTGATTTGTTACAAGCTTCACAGTCGACCAGCACTACGAGAACACCAGCTTGTAGCCCCTTAGTGGCCACATTAGCTTGCAGCTAACTGTAGAAACATCTGGCCAGTGTTGTACATTAATAATAGCAATTGCTCATGTTATTTCACAACAACATAGCATTTGACAATGATAGCTGCTCTAAAACCCAGCTGGATAAAAAAAAACAGGGACCTAGTGAACCCAGCTCCAGATGTTATTGGGTTGTTAAGGACAGGTGCAGAAGATAAACCCACCATGTCAGCGAATTTTCAGCAGTAAACTGAAAATAAATAAGGCCAGATAAGTTCCGGCAAAAGTGGGAGTTGTGAAGAAAAGTAAAAAGGTAGAATGAGGGCGTTAAGCTCTGAGTCATGAAGACTTCTGTTGGCTGGATAGTGGAGTTTCAGTGATCCATCAAAGGAAAGCCTGTCATTCCTCACAGTCTTGCAGTAACTCCTGCCAACCACTCTCTCTCTCTCTTTCTCTCTCTCTGCCTTGCTCTTTCTTTGTGTCCTTGCAGAACGTTTCCTGGGGTAAGCAGTACTCGTATGCCCTCTTCAAAGCCATGAGCCACATGCTGTGCATCGGGTATGGTGCACGGGCACCCGTCAGCATGTCTGACCTGTGGATCACCATGCTCAGTATGATCGTAGGTGCCACGTGCTATGCCATGTTTGTGGGCCACGCTACGGCCCTAATCCAGTCACTGGACTCTTCGCGGAGGCAATACCAAGAGAAGGTAAGACACATGCACAGGGATGCAGAAAATCTAATATTTATGATTTAAAGGCTGACTGGTTTTGAATGATTTACTTGATGCTAGTTTCAGGGAAAAAAAACAACAACAATGTCATAATCATTGACACCATCATTGGGGGATGACTTTAACTAGCTCATCCCCTGGTTGCTCAGTGGACTAATGATTTGAGTTTTACTAGATAATAATTTCAGAAACGTATGAGTTGAAAAGAGGATTTTCTCCTTCTTCCAAGCAGATCACATAAGGATGAGGGTGAAGAGGTCTGTGACATGACCATTCACTTCATGTGAATGTGCCTCCAGTTCATTTTATTCCCTATTACATAATTGCAGTTGTTTTTTTGTTTTTTGTTTTTTTTTATACATGGAGAGTGATTATCCATCATTTCACTTGGCCACCATCTGTGATCTCGCTGACAGGCCTGGGCATTTGCCAGAACAGCCAGCCATGAGTGATGTGCTGTGTGTTCACACTCAAGAAGCCAAGTTCAGCTCCTAAACTTTACTTTGTGTTGCATGACTCCATGTGCCATACGTACAACACTGTGGTCCAGGAGATTAAAGCCATCGCTGGCATCTCATATCAGAAGGTGCTTAGGATTAAAAGAAGAGAGCTAAACCTTAACTAGTTTTACAACAACGTTGCCTTAGATGAGCTGATTTATTAAAAAATACAGATATAGTCCAAAATTGTGTCTTGACTGACAGTATAGGGATATTAACAATAGCGAGAATTGTGAAATATAGGAAGTCTTCTGCATTTGACAGACAAGAGTAAGATTTGGGAAACTCAAAAATGCAATTTTCAGTTGCACCTGATCAAAACTATAAATTAGTTTAAAACAGTTTAAGAGTTACTGCTCCATCTCTACCTAATATGTTGCATCAAAACTCCAACCACCTTATGAGTTATAACACTTTCCTGTATGTTACCCTTTGTAACCTTTGAAATTTTACATTATAAAACAACACAAAAACTATTCTCTGATTACTGCTTGTGAGTTTAGTGTATTTGTCTTTTAGGCTTATATGATAGCAAACCATAATGTGGCAACAAAAAGGAGTTCTTCTTTAGGTGAGGTTATGTTCAGTTAAAGATTTAAACTTTTGAGTCTTGCTAATTACAGATTCTATCAAAGTTTTATTAATATTAGTCACCTTAAATGAAAAAAAGAGAAAACTTAAATATTACCATTGAAAGCAGTATGTAAAACTAATTATGGTTTATTTCATACATGGGTGTTTTGTCCAGTGGGGTTCTGGATTCTGAAGCTAATAGCGTGAAAATTTATATCTTGTTTCTCCTACAGGGAACAGACGTGTTCTCTTCCCTTAAATTTAAAAATCTGCATCTATCTGTATTGGCATCAGTTAAAATGAGAAGTAAAAAATTTTTATCACTAAATGAATGTCTTTTTTGAATGCAGTTCTTTTATTGTTTTTCTGCTTTACAAGAAGTTGCAATTCTAAACCAAAATCTCCTAATTTTAGACTGTTCACCATGTTTATTAAACAATCTAAGCCCCCAGCAAAAAATTAAAAAAAGCTAATATTTGAGTAGCTGGGACAAGTGCATGTTGATTGTGTTTTATTACTTTGCTGTCAGCAAACAGCAATTATCAAATTAAAACACAATCAGTTGCAGTCTTGTTGTGTTCGTTCATGTACATACACAAACTGTGCACATGCACAAAAGCAGAACAACTACACAAAGGACATGTTATCCTCTGGGATCTTGTTGCCATAATTCTTTTTAAAGAATCAGCAGAGTCACCTTGACTGCGACTAGAACAGGACATGTTAAGATACCACTTTATTAATTTACACCCTGCTTATAAAAGCATAGAGATGGTTTTCAATTTATTCAAATACGATGACGTGACCTTGCCCCTCTGCTTTCGTGGTCACGGCAGTCTAGAAAAATCACTCCTCTGTGTTTTGGCAACAGCTTTGCAGAGCTGTTTAATATGCACTTAAAACTTGTCATTACTGTTGGATGACAGCAGCTAACTTGCATGCTGTTAAAAAAAAGGCATCAATTATGCAAAGCCACCCACAATTTACAACCTTTGAAAAAGGCATTTTAAATTATGGAAAGATGCATGTAAAAAGAAGACTAATGACATTAGTTTCATGGTTATTCCTATGCTGATAATCATTCAAGTTCATCTTTTTTCATCCTCACAATTATCAACAGCAGCACAGCTCATTAGCTCAGGTGTTGACTCACACTAAAATGATAGCATATTTTATAAAGATGAGGCCATCCAGAAATCAGATAGAAAGAAAACAGTTATACTTGTTTGCAAGTTTTAACCCTCTGCTTTATCCCGATGCTTTTTGTGGGAAAACATCATAAAAGTTCTTGGCTTACTTTCTGGTGAATAATTGTTGCCTAATATTAATACTACTATGATAAGTTCAAATTTATCATATATATATATATATAAAATACATAACTTTCTAGCATGATCCAACCAAAATTAATGACAGCCGGTTGCCCAAAGCAAACAAGTGAGCATTTTGAAGTTGCAGTTTGAATTAGTGACGTGTCTCCTGCTCAGTATGTGATGTACATCTGCTTCACAGCAAATATGCTCAATCAACATCCTATTTTTTCCCCACCCCCTATCAACGAGCCTGCGGGCATCGAACTGACAGCTTTGAGGCCCCCAATGCCATGTTCGTGGGAACAGTGCCCCAGTGTGTAGCCAGGTTCATCCAGGGCTGATTTGCTGCATGGCTGTGCATACGACTGGAGCAGGCTGAGGAGCAGCAGGGATGAGTTCAGGGTGCTGAGCCTCCAGTCATTACATCTATCTCTGCCACAGCTGGGGGGTTAGAAACATGGACAGAAAGATGGATGTGGGAGTGTGCTTGCAAGCTATTTGAGGAAAGAGGGTGCTTGTGATGAGAAAATATGACGCAGGTAACCCTTTCTGTCAATAATTTCGAGTCACGCTGCAAACTTTACTCTTAAATTATTTCCTCCGATGTAATTTTGTTTGTTTAATATAAGCATAGCAGAAATTGTAAAATAGAGCTATGTTCAAAAACAGAAAAGTTACCATGTTAAAAAGTAGAAGGAAAAACACACTAAATGAAGCATATAAAGAGCAGAGTCAGAGAAATAATTGAAGGGGAGAGAAGGAAATGAGGGACTAAAGTATGCATGATATTAAGACACCCCTGCTGTGATGCCATGGTGCTGAACCACTGCAAGCCAGAGGACAGCTGTATGTCATTCAGCAGAGAAAGAGCTACTGCCTATGGCTGCTTTCTATATTCCTCCACAAATATCATTTCCCAATTTATATTCCTATCTTTTGCATAAAAATGTGATGATGTTTCAAGTCACGTTAGAAAATCACAAAAGAAACAGAGAAAATCACCAACTGTTAAGCACAAAGGGAGGTCTGACTTTGCCGTGACTATTTTTAGACTGAGATAGAGATGGACATATGGAAAAATGGATGAGGTGGGGAAATGAGAAGGGTAGTCAGCAGTGATTTAAATGACTTCATTAGAATGTAATTAATCAACCAAGAAAAATACAAATTAGGATTTATGTGAGAATTTATGCAATTGAGGGGTTTATGTGAGAATGGAAATTAGTCATTCTGGAAGTATATTCAAACTCGGGGACTCACCATTTGGATATCAAAGCCAAATGCGCCACCTTCGCCTGACTCTTTTCCTGCCTTGACCACCCTGGCTAAGCCACTGAGGACACTTCTGTTTCCGCTGCGTGAACTCGAAATAAATCAATTTCCCACAAACAAAACCTTGGTCCCTTATCACCTTGCTGCAGCCGAGGGAGGAATCAATGAAGGAGACATTGTGACTCAAGTGTATTCTCTTTCACTGGCAATTTTCATTTTGTGGGGCTGGTTGCATGTCACTGGTCAAAGAGCTCGCCACTGGCCCGAGCTTCCAACCTCACAGCATCCCTGCTGCTCTGCTATGATTACCAGAGGGAGCTTGAGAGAAAGTGTTTATTTTAACAGATGTCAAGCCCCTGGAAGCAATGAGAAGATTGTAGTCACCTCATTGTCTGCAGCAAACCCATGAGGAACCAGAAACTGATCAAGATGGAGTATCTTAGGGACCCTTTTTCTTTCTTTTCTTCTTTTTTGGGTCAATACTTGCCTTCAGGTTAATGTGGCCAGAATTTAAACTCCCAAACAGCTTGAGTTAATTACCAGAAACAGTATTTTGTTTCTTGTAGGGTTGAATAAATCTATGTTAAGCCATTCATGTAGACAAAGTAGAGTCAGACAAGTTTTCTCTTTCAAACTCATATCGCTTCTTTAGAATATGCAATATGTCCACAATTACAAAAAAAAAGTAGTTATCGCTGAATACAAAACAACAAACTACTAAAAGAGATGAGGGTATGACAAAGTGATCCCTCTTCTTCTTCTTGTCCCTATTAAACCCACTGCAACACAAGCC
Organism: Zenarchopterus dispar; assembly: GCA_028564865.1. Lineage (NCBI taxonomy): Eukaryota > Metazoa > Chordata > Actinopteri > Beloniformes > Zenarchopteridae > Zenarchopterus > Zenarchopterus dispar. Next base: position 5,786,031 of record JAOWBL010000004.1, on the reverse strand, counting down.
CACAGCATGATTGTTCCACCCCCATGCTTAGTGGCTGGAGAAGTGTTCTCTCTATAAAATCTTAAATTCTTTTTTTTTTCAGCTAATTTTGTTTTTATAAAATATTATTTCCAAAATGCATGAAACTTCTTTAGATGTCTATTTAGAAGATTCTGATGAAAGCCATATTTCTGCACGTGTTCCTATTAACTGCCATTACATAATTACTTCATGAAATGAGAAAAAATATACCAGTTGTATAAGCCATAACACAGCCATTCATCCATCCATCCATCCATTCATCCATCTATCCATATGCTCCTCCACATTGACAAGAGGTGGTAGAGTTGTTTTGGACATCTGGTGAGGATGCTCCTGGACATTTCTCTGGGGGAGGTGCATTGGACATGTCCAGCTGGTTAGAGACCCCGAGGGCAGACCTAGGACACAGTGGGGAGATCACATCTCTCAGCTGATCTGGAAATGCCTCGGTTTTCCTTTGGAAGAGCTGGTGGAGATGGTTAGGAGGGTTGGGCCTCTTTGCTCAGGCTGCTACCTCTGAGACAAAATCTTGGATGGATGGATGGATGGATGGATGGATGGATGGATGGATGGATGGATGGATGGATGGATGGATGGATGGATG
>JAOWBL010000004.1:5764293-5784293 GCA_028564865.1 Zenarchopterus dispar | reverse complement strand
TGAATACCCACACCTGTCATCTCGTCTTGGGAGGTCAAGTAGAAAAACAGAAAAGCAGGTTCTCCTCAGCGTCGGGGTGAACCCGCGCCGAGTGTCTGTCAAGATAAGTAGATATTCTCCAGAGAAACATTACCCGTGTCTCGCTTTTATTTGCGGTAAACACTGTGAGTTCCAGGGCTGCTTAACAAGGGTTGTTTTATTTTCTAATACCAGCCGGAGCGAATCGTTACACACAAACAAGGAGACACGGGTTCAGGATCAAGAGCGCGGACTTTATATTCACCAAGAGGAGCAATGAGTCGGAATATTAAAGTTTTTTGTGAAGTGAGGAATCAGTTCACAGATGAGCTCTTCGTATCAGCACATTACCCGGGTAATTATGCGAAGGGATACTGGAAAGGAGGGAAATAAACAGCAAAGCAAGCATAAAGGCCCACAACCATCTTTCATGTAGCCCCATTCAGTCACCTTGCAGAGAGCAACACTGCAATGTGTGTGTGTGTGTGAGTGAGAGAGAGAGAGAGACACACACACGAAGAAAAAGGATTTTAAGGTTTAAAACAGAAACTTTTACGGTCTCGTTTCACTGTGTGTAGAAAGCAGAATTAAAATCTGTATTAAGACAAAGCTGCATTCACAAAGGAATGACGGCAACAGTGCAAGAGGACAAACAAATCATTTAAATTCAAAGATATCTTTTAGAATTTGAAGGAATTTAATTTTTGACTTTAATGATGCAAGTTAAATGTAAAATTCAGGACTTCATTTTCATTAGTGCAGAATCCAAAGCAAAAAGAGGAATTGTTTTGTTTACATAAACTCACTACCCACCGTGTCCTTGACAGACCAAATTACTCCACTTTCTTCTCTGGGCTTCTCACTTCAAGCTTCTTCCCCATCACATCTATTGAATTTTGATCAAATTCACAATCTCGTAACCGACGGCTGCTTTCTTTGAGCTGCTAATCCCAGGAGCAAATTGGTTTCTCCCATACCAGGAGCAAAGCCTGAACCTCAGTGACCAAGTAAATATGCCAATAACTATTATGACACAAGCATGTATGTTCACAATGTTAAAAAGGATTTTAAAAAATATATATTTTTGGAATATGTCAGTGAGTACCCTGCGATAGACTGGCTGATGGTGCCTTCAGCTCAATACACTTTATTATCCTCAGGGGAAAATTTGTTTGCAGCCAGCAGCAACAACAACCAATAAAAAAAGACATTTGCCACAGTAGCATGCACTCTACATTGATGTGTAGAACAAAAAGCATTTCATTGCCTTTCGTCCGAAGAAAATGGGAATGGGCTCCAGCAGACCCCCGTGTCCCTGATAAGTTTAACTTGCTCATTTTCCTTCGCATCTTCTCCTCTCCTTCAGAAATCCTCTTAAAAAAACAACGTGACCAATACCAGGCTTCACATCCCATCTTTCTCAATGAACTTACCTTTGTTCATTTGAATCTTATTAGAGTAAAAGCAACCGTGCACTTCATAAACAGTAATAAATTCTGCTTTAATCAACTAGATACAACTTGATTTGCAAGCATGTCGCTGCTAATGGCTTCTTCCATGTAATCAGAGTACATATTTTATGCATCGTAAACACTGCTTGGTGGCGCTTGGTTACACTTGGGCTCTGAGGCAAAGCAGCCATAAATTTTAACTTGAGGAGAAAGAAAGATCACCCAAAACAGCTAAATCAGATAGATGTCTACTAAAGGTATCTAGTATCTGTTGTTATTAAGAGTTGACACAAGACAGTAGGTGCAGATTCCTCCGTCAGTCTGGGATCGGTTTAATCAGGTTTACTTTGCATCAACCGAGCTGAGTCAGTACAAGCATACTTGTAACGCATTCGGGCATTTCATTTATTAAACGTTTTGTTTATTTTCCTCATACAAATACGAGAATTGAGCTGGTGCTGCCGTAAGCTTTTAAGACTGCCTGAGTTTTACATAAAACCTCTCATTCTGGGGATAAAAGAGCTTTAGATTTGGTGGGGTGCCCCGAGTAACTATCCTGATTATAAAAGCAGAATGATGTTAAAACAGATACATGTTATATGGAAGTTACAATATTTTATCAGTAAAAGAAATCTTTTTCATGAAGACTTTCTGTACTTGTAAACTCTTCAAAAGTTTCAGAGGTTTGTATTCGGTCTGGTGATATGAAAGTCAACTTCTCTTAGACAGGTGATCCATCACATTAAACAGTTTGTTGTTCTTATGTAGCGGTTGGCACAACATACTTTGAAAAATCTCACCTTTGCTGTTAAATTCAAGGACGCCACAACACAACATACAGCAGATGATTGTTAGTCAATAGAAGGCCAGAGACTTCTGAAAGTAAACATAAAATAGATATTTCAGAAAACACAATAAACAGAAAACAAAAGACTTTATTTCAGAAAATATATATATATGTAATATAAGGTGACATTGGATGTCACACCTTTAATATATTACATATATATATGATGTACTTTAGACGTTCTAGGATAGTAGCACAGGTTAATTGTATGATAGCATAAAAAAGTTGAGTAGCCTTCTTACAGGCTTTAGTATTTTCACATTTTTTAATATTTTCACATGTGGCATCCTTGAATTTAACAGCAAAGGTGAGGTTTCTAAAAGTATATCGTGTCAACCTCTACATAAACTTCTAGTTGCAAAATTAGTGGAAAAAAGTCATTTCTAAAGCTAAATCATTTTAGCACTGAAATAAAAAGAAAAAAATCTTGATTGAAGCAGGTTCGATGATAGATGCATGGATGTATATAAGATAAAATCATTCTTTTGGTTTAAATGCGACATCTGTGTCGCTCCAGGCTGGAGAAGTAAAGGTGCACATATGTCACATCAGGATGTAACATGTTAAGCCTAATGTGATATAATGCGATTATGTCATCATTTACAAGACATGCAATAAAAGACTTTTGGGAAGTTTGTAAATAAGGTGAAAGGTAATAATTTATAATAAAAAGTTTTAATATGTCAAAATATTTTAATTTCATGTCACTCTTTGAGAAATGAAGGTGTAAAATGAATCCTTAAAATTCTGGAGGAGGCTGTTTTTAAACTCTGTTAAGATTTTGCATGTTTTTCTTCAGTGGTGCCTTAGGTCTTCATGGGTTGATGCACCAAAACAGAGAATTCTCCAAGCTGCACCTGCTTGCAAATTTATCACAGCAAAGTGACTTTGACAAAAAAAAAAAAACAAACGATTTGACATAATGTGATGGACTGCATCTCTGCGTTGACTCTGTCTTTAAAATGAAACACATATGTAAAATATAGATAAAGTTGGAATATTTCTTGCGGTTTGCAGTTCGGATAAAATATGCAAACAGTCGACTCCATATAACCTCACAGCAGTTTTGCTGCTCTCTCGCCCCGTTTCCTCTCCTCTGTCTCAAAGCTTCTTATTCTCAGCCATATGACAAATGTTTAAATGGGCATAGTCCAAGATTGTTTCCCCATGAAGAATTCTAGTTGGCTATAAAAACTGCTTACTATCTAATTCATTAGTTCCGGTGCTTGATTGAGGTCAGAGCCCCGTGGCATTAGCTGACAAACGCATCTGAGGTTGAGCTAACATTCTTTCTTGGTAGCCAGAGAACATCGCCGAGATTGGTTATCCTTCTGTTAATGTCCTGTTGTCACTGGAGGAGAGTTATCTCTCATGCGGGGTCAACAACACGCCACTGCAGATGCCAAGTGCCCCGGCTTTCCCATCTGCACAGCAACAGAGATGCTGGACAAACAGACAACAAGCTCCTAATCTCCTGCTGAGGCTGAGGGGACAGGATGAGACAAGAAAGATGGCCTCCAGCCGGCACCAGGGGGCAAACTCATCAGGGTGTGATTCATGTGCCAAAAAGTTTCCTGTCAGGAAAGACGTGGGAAGTGCTGTGGAAGCATTAGGCCTAAATCAGCGCCATGTTCGCTTGTGCTTTCAGATGTCAGCAGCAGAGATGAAATATTTGAGAAGGTGTTTTATGTCAGATGGTTTCTCCATGTTTTAGATGGAAATAATTGAGTTATGTTTGGCGTGGTCTAATCTGTTGCATCAAACGCTTTCCCCTTTGCTCCACCAGGAAATTGTCAACTTCAACTGCCGTAAGCTTGTCGCCACCATGCCTCTATTTGCCAACGCGGACCCCAACTTCGTGACGGGAATGCTGAGCAAGCTGAAGTTTGAGGTTTTCCAGCCCAACGACTACATCATCAGGGAAGGCACTGTCGGGAAGAAGATGTACTTCATTCAGCACGGTGTCGCAAGCGTCATCACCAAGTTCAACAAGGAGATGAAGTTGACTGATGGATCATACTTTGGAGGTAAGACCCTGAGCACATGTTTGACCTTTGCCTTCCATGTCCTTCATGTGAAAATGCAAAGGCAGATTATTAAAACTTTCAGGCGACGAAGAGCATGCCCCTAGCAGTCATGTGGGTATGCTTGCACCGTAATGTTCCGGGGCTGGGGCCCGGCGTTTGATGCTGTTGGAAGTTATTGTAGATTCTCATTAACCAGCGTTGGACGTTAGTCAGCTTCTGTGGTTACATAACCTCTCATCTGGTTGCTGGAGTGGGCCAAGGCACGGATCAGGCATCCCTTAGGACACACACAAGCCCCTCCCCCCACTCTCACTTCGATTCTCACCCTCGCACACATGCACATGCATGAATTCTTTGCTCCGTCCATACTGTTCCTGCTGGATTTACTTGGCTCTCGTCATGAGCGGCCTCTGTGGACTTATCTTCTGTGTAAAGTCAGGAGCGATTTCCTCGTCCTGCTCTTTGCTGAGCTTTCACTCTCTGTCCTCCCTCACGCTCACGCTCTTGGCTCGCTTCCCGTTACAGATGCCATTAATTTTTCAGATGTCAAATGTAATTTCATTGCGCGTTGTTTACTCCAGCAAAAATCCACAGGCAGACAAATGTTGTCTGTTTGAAAGTGAAGTTTCCTATTTTGGGGCTTCTTGCATATTTTATCTTTTGAGTTCCTCCTCACGGTGGGAGGAGACTGAGGGAGTCTAAGAATACCTTCGCTTTGGTGTGTCTTGACTGCAGTGCGTGTCTCGCAGGCGAAGTGCAGAAGGCAGTGAATCAAAAAAGAAGTGTTGTTTTCTCTCCTGTACCTTCAAACCACACGACTGGTGTCGAACACACTCTGCAAATGTCAGGATGTAATCCTTTCATGCATAGCGGTCACCTCAGTGGACAGCTGTTGAAGAGAAGCGAACATGGCGAACAATTGCTAGATATTTAGATTTTTTCTTGGTTTAGTGAAGAGAATAATGGCAGGAGAAATATACTTTGAAAACATTATTATGCTGTTTGTTAATAATTCATGACTGAAAAAGGGCTCAGTTATAAAAGAGAAATGTCCTATATGTTATATAAAGCATTACTTTGTCATATCAATCCTCTACTGTTTTAAACTTAAAGAGGAAAACATCCAAAATCAAAAAGGAGCTGCACAGACCCTTTTTTTGTAAATGCTTTTTGTATGCAGCTGAGAACCTTTATAATAGTTTATTTAGCTGATTTCTGCTCGTGTTTCCACTCAGAAGGGGAGTCTTGGACCTTCTGGCGTGCAATCATTTCTTTTCTTTTTTGTAGGTCTTATCACAGATTCAGTGATATTTAAGTCCACATTTGTAATTGTTTAGGTTACCATACAGAGCAGCAGGCTGAACGAAGTGTCACAATTAAAGTTCTGGAAATATATGCTGGAAAGTGGTCTGGACTTGTTAAGAAATAACCATTTAATTGATAAATCATTTTAGTTTAAAAAGCATGCCTTGAAAACGCGGGTGAATAAGATGCTCCACAGCCCAATAACTGATTTCTGACTATTTTATGAATCCAGGAAGTTAACCGAAGAGCTAATCTTTTTTTCTTTTTTCATCAAAAGCACCTCCATGGTTATATCACATTCTGTAAGTGTTTTTCTCTTTCATGCTCTCAGTCTGCGCAGAGATTAACTGCTGATTTAGTCTGTATTCCTTCAGAAATCCACTGAGAAGGTCATAAGTGCATTTGTAAGATGGATATTTTGCTGTGAAAAAAAGGACATTAGCACCAAAAAAAAAAAAAATCAATTCACCAAAAAGGTAAAAATGTGCAAACAAGAAGAACACACACAAATCTTAAAAACAAGATGCTCCCATACACTTTATCAGCGAAAACAATAAAAAGTGCAGAGCTCATGATCATACATTGTCCGTGTCTGTACCTGCTGTTTGCCTTCTGCCCTGCTGATATTTTTACCCGTTTGCATGACATTAGTAGATGATCACTCTTTCTCCTCCCCTCAGAAGATTCACTCTCCCCTTACAACCGGGCCAAAGCGTGGCTAGAATGCAAAATCAGCGAGAGGGACGGATGCGGATACAGAAGGAGGGAGAGGAGCAACGAGACCGAGTCAAAGCCATAGGAAACTATTAGCATAATGAGCAGGACATCTGTGAGGACAGTAGGTCACAAAGCACCTTTAGCCACAGTCAGTACAACACCTGCATGCTAAAATTATTCTCCTGGGTCTGATTGGATGGGATTACATATTAATATCACACAGCCTTGTGGTGAAGTGGCTGTGTAGCTTCGGGACCAAAAGAGTTTGCTGTTATGCTTGGACAGTGACAGAGCAGATGAGAATCCCTTTCGGACTTGAATGTCTTAGTCATAGCAACCAAGTCCTCTCAGTCCCAGTCAAGAGGAGGCAGGAGAGAAGGGAGCTAGTTGCCATGAGAGTTCGTGACACATGACGTGATGGCAAATTATCCTCAGTGCTCCAGGGGTCAACAGTGATGCCTTGTGACAGGGCAACAGACACGTGTCAAACCGCTTCACGAGAAGTGATAAAGCATCCTGACTTTCTCATGCACCACAGCACCTTAAAATACACGCAGATTTTCCAGGTGGCAGGTGTTTTAACTAATGTTTAAATAGAAATTCATATTTTTAGCTCAACCTTGAGTTGGATGAGTATGATGTTTCCTAATGCGTCACTGATATCCTCCTGCAACCTGGAAACCCAAGTCAGGACAAGAAAAAAAAAAAGCAAAAACAAGCACCTGAATATGTTTTTACCGTTAGAACAGTGCACATAAACCACCCCGGGAGCATGACATGGTGTGCAAAAGATCCACCTGCAAGATGACATGACAGTCACGTTTTCTGTCAACTACCCACTCCCACCCGACAACACCTTCAAGATAAAACGGGAAACGAGGATACAAAACACAAGTCCGGCAGAGCAGAGGAAAAGCAGCAGCAAAACACATTAAAAAAAACACAGAAAGAATCCAATAAATTTTAAATCAAAAGCCATTGACCCTGAAAATCAAGCAAACATGTTTGGATCAGAATTAATCAGCACATCAGAAAATGTCAGAACAATTACAATCAAAAAACTAATCAGCTGGAGAGAGTTTCACCTTAAGATTAATCCTCCTTTTTTAACACAGCAACTTTTATATATATCTTAAGAAGACTATTAATGATCAAAATTGATGTGAAATCTAGCATTTAAAGAGTTTATTTTTTCAATACAAGAAGAAAAAGGAAGTTTGCTGTATTCCTCGTTAGTTTATCTTGAAGATCTCAAAACTGCAGATGTACTTCTGCAGTTTTGAGATGAGTTACTCTATTCTGGAGCAATCTCTCCAATCTAGTCTCTGTGAAACTAAAATCCTTGGGATTGAAATCTGCAGAAAATCTACCAGAGTTTGTTAGATACTTACAATGAACTTATTTTCAATGTTTTTGTGCTCATGTTTTGTTTAGCTGTCCACATATTTTTAGTACTTTTCTCAGTGGCCATTTAACAGCACCAAAGTTGCTTATTAATTCAGATATAATAATAAATGTGATGCATCCTCTTTAGAAGATGCTGTAACATGATAAATTATTCTCCTGTGGTTCATCATGGGGATTTCAGGGTCCAATAAATTTATTCTCTTCCAGCAACAAAACAAAAAAAAAAAAAAAAAAAAAATCAACAAAATTAAACCTTTATTAAACCCTCATTTAAAGCAGCACAAATGATCTTTTTTCCAAATTGAAATATAATTTTTAATTTCATTTCAAGGAATAGTTGATTATTTTTAGGACTTTATATTCTGATTAAAGTGTGTGAAGGCTGCACACATCATCTGTGCATGTTTAGTGCAATGTCAGATCATATTAGTTATTTTCAGCTTTCCGCTGCTGCTTACACCACCTTTCTAGACCTGAGCTGGCTTCTCAGTGTCAAGTAACACATTTACCTGAGGACGTTGCCACGGGGTGTGTCTTACAAGCTTCTCAGCACAACACTGTGTTGATATTAATACAGACCAACCACTGCCTCTCTGTCTTCCTATTGGCCCTTGCCTCTCCCCCTCACTTCTGAAGTGACCTCCAATATGTCACTTTTTTTTCTGTCTCTGTTGCTTTTTTTTTTCTTATTTGTCCTTCTTTGTTAACAGATGTACTGCGCGCGGCAAACAGGGCTTGCTTTTCCATTACAGCAGCACTAACACCTTCTTCACACCCACAGCTTAAGAACACCGCTCACACGTCTTGCGCTCGCCGTGCTCCGTCTTTATGATGGCTCGTGGCAGAGCCGAGGAGGATCGCACCATAACAAGTTGACATTTAACCATGCAGGGGGAAGTTGTGCAGCGGGCTGAAAGCAAGTGCAAACATGGGCGGAGGTTAAGCAGTGTGAAGATAACGAGGAGAAACACTGGAGGAGGGATAAAGTGATCAATGAGCGGGGGGTGGATGGATGGATGGAACTGTGCGATCTGTGAACAGGCACTGTACATGTTACTGTATCAGATAAGCTGCAGCCCATGCCGAGCTGCTCTCAGGCCTATTATTTTGATATTTCTGTAATTTTATTATGACTTTACAAGATGCAAGACTTCGTTAAAATTCATTTGTAAATGACATGCCCTTAAAAAGATGATTCTTTGTTCATGTGGTTTTGAAATAATTTAATAGTTCAAATATATTCATCATAATTAGGTCCTGGATGGAATGCATTATTTAGGTATTTTCTTATTTATTAAAGTAAAACCATCATTATAATTGCACAAAACATATCCAATCCAGTGTTGTTCCAAATAAAGAGAATATTAAGGGAATCAATGTAAAATCAGGTAGTCTTTCATATTAAAAGCCTTTATTTTTTAATTAAAAAAATAAAATCTTGGATGTGGCAGGCCATTATCTTGGCCAGAAAATATTTGAAGAGAAGAAAAATGCCTTTAGGGCTTCAAGCCAAAGATGAAACTGGCAGAAAGCCTGCAGAAAGTCAGGAGAAGTCAGATGTAATGCAGCACACTTCTTTTCACTGCTGAGGCTCGATATAAAAGTGGACTGCCAACTGCATTTTTTTCTTTTTTTCTTTTTTTTGGTTTAGGCTGTGATTTTCTTTGTGTTAATTGCAGTCAAGATTAATCAAACAGCTGACCAAGTTTTGAAGTGTGTGCGTTTCATTTCAGATGTGAATGCAGAGATAACAGTGTGCTGTGTTTTAGCAGACGTGAACAGGCAGCACGGCTGTCTGTTTGGATGCGTTGCTGTTGCGTTGTTCTGCCGCCGTCTTCACATCTCATCATGTCACAACAGGAAAACAGGGACGCTGTGAAACAATACCTCTGTTTGCTTACACATTATACTTCAGACCTGATACAGTGCATTAATGCAGCGGTGCACTGATGCCTGCCAATGAAGGCAGCTGCTTTATAATAATATAGGACTATTAGCCTGCTGCAGGATGATGAATTCTTTCATCATAATGCAAGTGACAACAGTGATTATGGGCTTCTCATTTTATTTACATTCACATTAACTCCGCTTCTCCAGAATCCTTCTCTCTTCACAGTTCATCTATATGATAATATGCCGGGTAATTACTTGGATCATTTCCTTTATGGACTCTATTGCTGATACCGTTTCTTGATGTGTTTTCCTTTGTCTCTTTGTGTTCCTGCCCTGCAGAGATCTGCCTGCTCACCAAGGGCAGGCGAACGGCGAGCGTGCGCGCCGACACATACTGTCGGCTCTTCTCCCTCTCTGTTGACCATTTTAATGAGGTACTGGAAGAGTACCCCATGATGCGTCGTGCTTTCGAAACTGTCGCTATTGACCGACTGGACCGCATCGGTAAGAGCTCCACCCACCTGTCCCGTCTGATTGGTCGAATCTCTTGCCTGTCATCGTGCCTTGTCGTCTCGTCTTTATCAGCGTTTGTTTGCCCACTTTTCTCATAAAAGCATTGTGTGTGCCATCTTGTGCTGCATGACAAGTATGCTACCTTTTTTGTTTTTCCTTTCTTATGTCTTTTGTCTTAAACGACTTTAAAGATCATTTTGTTGGAAATCAGCATTAATCCGTCTTAACCAAAGTGGCGTTTTGTGGTTGGATTAATTGGAAGGCAGTGCATGTCGCTGTCCGGGAGGGAGTCAGGTCGCCCCCTCGTTGGTTTGGTGTTGACCCCCCCACTGGAAGCCAACGAGTGGATGGAAGCTAACCTCATATGCATGTGTGTCTGACCCTCGTTCCTCTCATCTGCACTCCTGGGTATGAGCAGCACCCCGCCCAATGTCAGATTTCTGAGAAATCAAGCCGACACAGAAAGACAGATAAAGAGCAGGGCCCTGATCAGTTTCACTCAGTAATTATCTCATGATAAAAAAAATGTGGTTTTTACTGCCTAACAGAGAAACGTTTACAGGAGAGGAACTTGACCATGACACATTATAGTTAGGTTAAGTGATCCTAATGACCCAGGCAGACTTTTTACAGTTAAAAAAGGGGCACATGTATGTAACACAAACAGGGCAATAATTGGTTCCTTCGTTCCTATAATGTTGCTCACTGACCCGCTCCTTTTTGCAAATGGATTCCTCTGCTCAGTTCCTTCGGGAAAACGTCTCATAAATACTTTCCGGCCAAGTCAGTTTTAAGTTGTGAAACATTTATTGACAATGCTGCATTATTGTTGTAATGAAGAGGACTTTAAAGTTGTATGCTGTGTCAGTTCTTGTTGTTTTACTTTGTTGTAGTTTTGTACACGGGAATTATTTTGCCTGAGATGAGGGCATCAGTATTCCTAAACTGCTTTCTGACACAAGGTTGACTCAAAGCTGAAATCTTGTAGAGTTCATATCAATCAGACTCTCACTACAGATCAAAGATGAAGGGTCGAGAAGACTTTGATATCATTCTATACAAGTACAAGAACGAAATCGTTTCTGAGGTCCCGGTAGAAAAGGCAGTATCAAAGAATGAACAAAAAGATTAAGAACTGTTAAGTGCATGCGTATATACTGTTAAGTCTTGTGCAAAAGTTAGTACCTCCTCTTTTAATTGTTTCTTTTTTGTGTAAAAATACTTTTTAAAAAATCCTTGATTATCCATCCATTTTCTATACCCGCTGAATCCAATTTCTGGGTCACAGGGGTCTGCTGGAGCCTATCCCAGCCCATAGCAGGCGAACACCCTGGACAGGTCACCAGTCCATCACAGGGTCACATATACAACGAACAACCACGCACACTCACACCTACGGGCAATTTTAGAGTTCTCAATCAACCTAACTTACATATTTTTGGACTGTGGGAGGAAACCGGAGTCTCCAGAGAAAACCCACGCAAGCACGAGGAGAAGATGCAAACTCCACACAGAAAGATTTCTGGCGGGAGTCAAACCAAGAACCTTCTTGCTGTGAAACAACAGTGCTAACCACTAAGCCACCATGCTGCCAAATCCTTGATAAACAAAAACAAAAATATACATCTTTCCCACCATGCTATTATTTAATTTCCAAGAATGATGCAAATTAATTAATTAAAAATACTAAGTACCCCATCTCACTAATTTTAAAGGATTTATTAAGGTAAGTTGGGTAAGTTGCAGCCAGCTGCTGCGTATCACCAGTTTTGATCCACTGATCGTCAGCAGAGCACGAGTTTTGGCAGTTTTCTGATCTGGAACAATCAGCTAAAACTGGCGCTGCTCATGGGTATGTCCATGTGAAGTAGAGGGGTGGGGGGTGATGTGGTGTTGGTTTGCAGCCACAGGGCCTGGGTACCACAGCATTTTGGAGGCAAATGCGAGGTCTTTGATCCGACACCTAAAACTTGGTCGAAACGGGGTCGCTCAACAAAAGAATGGTCTAAACTACCTTAGACAAACTAAACAGATATTGTTTGTCTAAGGTAGTGTTTGCCTAAGACCCATTATATTCAGATGATTTTTATATTTTTTACACAAATGAACATATGACTAAAGGAGGGCGGTACTAACATCTGCACATGACTGCATGGAGGTTTAAGTGTTTGCATACAGCCCATGCAGCAAAAACAAACAAACAAAAACATAAAAGCAGACTTGTGTAAAAGTTCTCCTAAGAATTATGTTCATATACAACTTTGAATGACATGGCATCGTCTTGGTGGCTGGACTGTCCAGAAACAGCAAAGAAAACTAAATACTCATATGCAAAATGTTAATATCAACAGTCTGTGCAAGAGTTAATGAAAAACAGATTACTAAATTAAAATTTTTTTTTTTTACATTTCATTATGTTTAATTATTATTATTAGTAGTAGTAGTAATAGTCTTAGTAGTAGGAGTCTTGTTTAGCTTTTATTTTCCTGCAAAATTATCACATCTGTATAATTTTGGAAAAGTTTAAGATAAAGTTGTAGTTATCTAAATTAAAAAAAAAAAAAACATTTCTAAAGTGTATGCACAAAACTCCCATCTTTGACTTTTGTCTGTATTTTAATCTCCCCAGACATCAACATGCACATTTTTATGTTACCTTATCTTTGGCATTGCAACACTAACACACAATTGTAATTTTGTTGCATGTGAACATAATTCATTGGAGACAAGGCTTGGTTTTGTGAGTTTACTATAAGAACAACAACAACGTGTCCATTTCCTTTCAAGGGTTCTTTTTCACTGCCCTTCACAACAAATCGAAAGCTCTTCGTTGTCAGCTGTTCTGATCTACATTTGCCCTTTTTTATAAGAACTACCAGCTGAGTTAGCTTTTATCTAATTATGGATAAAGTAAAAGCTGCATACTCTAAGATTAGATTATCTCTCCAGATTAGATCCATCCTTTCACTCGAAACATGAAAGGGGTTTTGTCTCATACGATGGAAGATATTTTGTCATGATCCGTGCTGGTTGTATCGTTTCTACATATGGACTGCATTTGGTTACATGCTTGTCTTGCTCTAAAAAGGAAAGAAGAAAGTAACCGTGCTTGGAAAAGAATAACATGTATCACATTTGACATTATTTTTTATCTATCTAAAAATTATTTGACCAGGAGTCCGTCTTGAGACGAGCACATCTCGTTTTCAAGAGTGCCCTGGCCGACGAGTAGGCACCAGGTAAACACTTTATTCCAATTCTGATATTCGAAACGGGGGGCAAACTGCCCTTTTTGAGGCTTGCAAAATGGATCCAGTCTCAAATTCATCCCCAATAGTTTGACTTGTTGCTGAAGGTTACATTACCTGTTTAATTTCTACATATGACATAACTCAAGTCACCCACATTCGGCCTGCAGATATTTTGATGGTTGTATTTTTTTTTTAAAATCTGACAACTGAGACAATCAAGGAAACAAAGAAATCTCATTTACTATGACTTGCCATCTTTTTGTATTAACAACATAATCTTCACTGAATAATCAGACGGGTTATGAACACATACTCAGTCCTGCTTGTGTAACATTTTTATTTAGTCTATGAATCCTTTGCTGAAAGTCTGTTTGCAAGATTAATCACATCTGCAAATTAGTAATACCTTTACTAATTTGCAATGTCACGTGTAGTTTTTGTGCAGATCCCATTACATTATCTATTCATGTTTTCACTTGTTAAAAAAAAAAAAAAAAAGTTTGTTTCTGATTGTCTGACTTTAAAGGTGGGATAAGCGACAATGGGGTGTGTTAAATAAAGGTGGTCCCTGTCTTTAGTTGATGTTTTGTTCAAATATCCAAAAATGTGACGTCATCTGCAAATTGCTTATCCTATCTTTAACTATGAAGTTTGTCTTGTGTAAAAACAATTAAAGAAAAAAGACCACACCAGCCTGAAATTTTGGCTTAAACTTTGACCTTTCTACATTGAACTTTTAGCAGATATAGAACATATGTCTTGTTTAGGAAGCAGAATTTCTGAAACTTTTTTTTTTATAGTTATCAAATCTAATTTGCCATCTTTTGAAAAAAAATATTATCACAAGTAGTTTGTTATAATTCACAAGGTGAAAACTGATTAGTTTCCAAAAGAAATGGGTTACTGTGTAAACAGAGAAGGAAACATATTACCAAGCAATATAAAATAGTACAAAAAGGCATTATTCTGGAATAAATACCTGAAATATCTCTAAGTATTTTAACCACCAGGTGACTATAGCAACCGAATATAACTGAAGTACTAACATTTAAGACATAAAGACTTAGCAATGGCTAGACTTCAGTGAATATAAAATGAGTGAATGCGTAGGAGTCAAACATCTCAGGAGGTTGATGAAGTGACACCGAGAATAAATATTACAGTAGTTTTAACCATCATGACCTTATTTAGGAATGTTTAGCACACAAATTCTTCTGTTGTGGACTATTGCTGTAGACTGCAGAACATTATTGTCTTGCTGAGTTGAGCAAGGTATCCCCTAACAAATGTGTCATCTGTATGTCAGGATGTGTTGCTCCGGCATCTGTGTACGTGTCATTCAACACAGATGATGCGTTCACAGATCCACCACATGTGCATAAATGCAGTCTCATCAGAAATGTTGGCTTTTAACTGTGTTCCCTCTCTGGAGCCCGATCAGCACAGCATAGATGGTTTTAGATTTTAGAAAAGGAAAAGTTTTTATTGAAGTGCTGCCTGAAGACTACACAATCACAGCCATGCAAAATTTGTCTTCACCCTTTCCCCATGTGTACAGGGATTTCTCCTGGTATTCAAAATTTTTCACTTTTAATTCCAAATGTAGATAAGATTTACAGTTTTTTTTTAATTGCACATTTTTATTGTTATTAAATGTCATACAATTTGACCGCCCTGTTCTGATTTCTGCTGTGCTTGTATGTTGCTGCTTAAAATGAGTATAATTGTCATTATTCACCGAGATTTTATAGCTTTCAAGTTTGTCATGTTGAATTTGTACTATTTAGGGATTAGATTATTTCCTGTTAGGAGTTATATAATGCAGAATGAGTCATTTCTCTTCAAAGCCATGAATGCATCTGCCCCAGTCTTTCAGAATTTAAAGATATTACCCTTTCATTATTTAAACTTAGCTTGTAAAGATCATGAGTTTGATTTGTTTATTTGCGGGCTTGGAATACTGGATGGTTTTCATTTAAGTTTAATGATGTGCTCCTACATATTTTTATTTTGTTTTAAAAGGAACATATGCTTTTCCTGATTTTAAAGCTTCAAATTTATCTTTAACGTAGTATCCGGTTTTCAGGGTTTTTTTTTTTTTTTTACATACAACCGATTAAGCAATAAGTACGAGTTGTGAAAGAGCGGGTATACCAGGACCTTCCAGATATCTGTTTTCTCAAAACGACTTTCGGCTTGCACAAGCATTAATTGTGTGCAGAGTGGCTCTCTAAAATCCATGATTAGATCAAGCCAGCTGATGCATCCATCTGTATGATAAGCCCTGCCCCTGCTGGAAGCGATTCAGCTCAAAAAGAAACATCCTCCAATTGTCTCCATTGCAGTGGGACATTACTAGTACTACCGTGCCTAACTGGTTTAAGAAGGTAATCAGTAACAGTTGATTGTGCAGGAAGCAGGTGACAAGAGACACTAAACAGGCTGCTCACTGGATCAACAAGAAAGTAGAAGATTTAGGAATGAAAAGGGACCTTTAATGACACTGTTCCTTCAGAATATTTCCATTGAACTGACATTTGTAGTAACTGAGAGACGCCCATATAAGTCAGTGTACAGAAATTTGTGATTGTACAGAGTAGCATTTCATTTCAAGAGCCAAGCAGACTTTTTTTGTAAAATACAGACATGTGAAAAAGAAAGTACATTCTGACGGTTCTAAGGTTTCACATACGACACTGGAAAAACAAAGACAAGCCAGTCCTTACCAAGTCAAGTAAATATAACCTAAGACAGACATTTACCAAAACTTTACCATAATACAGCGCAATATACCATGTCTAGATGGTATTTACTTTAATTTAAGGCCGATAAAGACCTGATTCATTTTTGTCAGGTGCTAATATGTAAAAGCTCAAAACTAAAAGTGAACTTTCTTTTCCTCATCACTGTACCTGAAATCTACTCAGTTTTACTGAGTTTATAAAGTCTGTTTGTCTTGGTTTATGACTCCTGCACACAGTTATGCGTTTTAATAAAGAATGTGCAAAGTTCAACTAGGTGACAGTGAGTGAAATATATTTATGAAGCAAGACTATGTAAACCCTCATTCATCCAGGCGTCGTTCATGTTAAAAGGCTTAATATAGTCATCTGGACCAAGTTTTTATAAAAAAACTTATTAAGCCTTTTAACATATATTTATGAAGCTTAAAGCATCTGAAGACCATAGGGGTGATATGATTTAAGTGGCGCTTACCATTTCTTGATTTAACCCTTTGTCTCCCTTTGGTTTGCTTTTAAATGCAGAATATGAGTTTATCCAACTACAGTGGTATTTTCAATGTCTACAGCCACAGCTTATGGATATCCCTAAATTCTGTCATTACTCAACAGACATCTGCAACCACTGATAGACTATTTTGTTGCTGTCATCCTAACACAGCATTAAAACTACCTTTCTTTTATTAACTGAAATAAAATGCTTCTTTAAATAATTTAAATGTACTCTACGTGTCATTTTACAAATATTCGTTACAGTCTTTGTTTTTTGGACTTCTAACTGAATGATAAAGATGACGAGATATCAAAGTATGACTAGACTCCAAAAAGTGCAGCAAGGATGGAAATAGACAAGAGAGAGATGGGATCAGTGACTCTAACAGTATACAACAATTTAAGTCTAAACTGTCTTTCTATTTAACAATCTGTTGACTGTTCTTTCCACCATAATGTCACTTTTTTTTAATTCAGTCTTTCCAGTCGGTTATTTCTGTAAGAATAAATATGTGTTTTCCTGCCCACCTACAGTGTTCGATCCTAACACCTGTATAACTGCAGTGTAAGCAGTCTCGTAAGTTAATAGTAGGCTAGTACTCAGCCTGTGGTGTTTGTTTTAGCTTTTTAATACCCAACCCTCTAGTAACTGTTGCAGTCAGTGATTTACATCAATCAGGGAGTTTTATTCAGAGAGAAGTGCCGTAAAACTTGAGTTCAGTCTATTTACAGAAGCTGTAGCAGCAAAATCCTTTCTTAGAGTTGAATGCATGGTTTAATGGCAGCCCTGATAGGAGTAAGGGTTGCTAAATGGTAAACTGCAGAGAAATTTCTTACCCTCAAGGACAGGAGTTAATGATTGATCGACTGTGGCTAAGGCCTTCAGAGCACTAAAAATCCACTCTGTCTTCTTTACCGACAACGCTTCACGGCTTGTCAATACACGACAGTAATTATGGGAAACACATCCTCTAAAGGCAGCCGGTATAGTCACTCAAAGAAAATATGTGAAATAGATCTTCATTACTGTATAAGTGTGCCGGTTTTTTTATAAACATACTTGGGAGACACATTTTATAACTTGAGTGATGCAGTTTTACTAGGAAACCCACAAAATTGTAAAAGGCAGTTTTTCATGCTTTTTTTTTTTTTGTCGCAGCCCATAATTGTCTGAAATGCTGCAAAAGGAAAAAAAATAGTTTTAAAACAGTTATAATGAACATATTACCATACAATTTTAGAATCTTTGAAAACTTGCAGAAAAACATTAAGCAGGTTTCAAGTATACCAATTTTCTGCTAAGATAAGTTTACCTAACGTATAGCTTAGTTTATCTTAGTTGCATTATGTATTTACAATAATCTCATCTGTAACCAAACATGGTACGGTCTTTTAGTGTGTTAGGTGTTTCATTTCGAATTTCTATTGATTTTTTTTTTTTTTTAAAGGTCCTTTTAGATGTGCTGGTGATTTGTTACATAGCTGAGTTGTAAATGTGATGTTACTAAAATGACTTTTGTAGAGCTTACGTGTTCTTTGGTCTTTGAAAATAGTCCACAGTGTTTCTAGTGTGTGGGTAAAACTCATCAGTATTCTTGTGTGTTTTGACATTAGCACCTTCAGAATCTGTGCGATCATCTTACACCTCCAGTGTCTCTTTGTGTGTCCTTCACTCCTCACAACACGCATTGCTCATAGCCATAACCATTAACTGTCCTTTACACTTTTTAGTCAATATACAAGTCTTTAGGGGGTCTTAAAAGATGCAGCTTGCAAGAGTGAAATCAGTGGAATTAATTGTAAAATGTTATTGACTTAAGAAAATAAAGTTCATGCAATGGGAGCAAAAGGACATCTGCACATGAACTGTGCCTCAGACCTGTCTGGTCAAACAAGCTGCATCTTTGTGGCCCTGAATCCTCTTGTGTAGTCTCACCAAACGTTGCCACTGCAGTATATGTTCACCTCTTCTGATTGCGTCCCAACAGGGAAGAAGAACTCCTTGCTCCTGCAGAAGTTCCAGAAGGATCTGAACGCCGGCGTTTTCAACACGCAGGAGAACGAGATATTGAAGCAGATAATCCGTCAGGACAGGGAGATGGTGATGATGGTGGACCGCAAGCAGTCGGTCACCGGGATGAACTCGACACCAATGTCTGGAAACTCAATCATTAACTCGCCAGCCCAGCCGCCCTACTCCACTGCCTTTGGCACCGCTCAGCTGCAGCAGTCCTCCGTACCTATGACTTACAGTGCTTCAGCTATTGCCAATGCTTCTGTGGCCCGCATGCTGCCAGCTGCAGCCGCCGCTGCCGCCGCAGTGCAGGGGGTTTACCCAGCTCCCAGTGTCTCCCACAGCAACCTAAATTCGTCCTCACCAAATCCACAGACTCCTCTGCAGCCACAGGGAGCAGTCATGTCACCCTGCTCCTTCACGGCTGCCATGTGCAGTCCACCAGTGCAGACCCCCTTGGCGAGCCGAAGTTTCCAGTACGGCTCACCCACTGCCTCTCAGCTGTCACTAATCCAGCAGCCCATTGCCCAACCATCTCTACCCATACAGCAACAGCTCGGTCAGCAGCCTGCTATGTCGGCTGGTTCTGCAGCCTCGGCAGCACAGCAGCAGCCATCACCTCAGCAGCAGCAGGTCCCTTCTCCTCAGCGAGGAGACATCCACAAGAGCACTCAGGCTCTTCAGTCGGGCAGCTTGAGTCGAGATGTCCGACACTTATCGGCCTCCCAACCGTCACTGCCACATGACACATCTCTGGGGCCCAGAGCTCATCCGGCCTCTGGAGACTCTCTGGCTTCCATAGTGCCACCAACAGCGGCCACCATCCAGGGAATCAATCTACAAAGCGGCATCCGCACTACAGTGCCCCAGCGGGTCAATTTGTTCCGCCAGATGTCGTCAGGAGCTTTGCCCCCAGTCCGCTCGGCTGCAGCTGCAGCTGCAGCAGCAGCGGCGGCAGCATCATCATCTTCAATCCAGCACAGGGAATCCCCTGGATCTAGAAGAGATTCTGTCCTGAGCAGTGCAGAGACTGAGCAAGACAAAATGCGTTTTGCATCAAATTTATGATCCCATATATCCCTTCCCTTTCTTTTTTTAAACTTAAATATGTTTTAATTTATTTTTAAAGATTGAAAAAAGAACAAAAGAGGTAAACATGAGGAATTTCAGCAGTTTTCTCTCTCCAATTTTCCTCTAAACTAACCTCATAGAAATCCTGTACATATAAGCCCTTGTATTATATTTTAGACAATTTTGTCTCCCTAAACTTAAGAATGTATATTATACAGATACTTCTCCTTTTCTGCATATATATATATATATA